>PQWD01011847.1:0-99044 GCA_019425675.1 Leucinodes orbonalis
TATCCACTGACATTCACACAGCGCCATCTAGCCACAAGTTAAGCGTGAAGCCTGTAGTATGGGTACTTAACAACGGATAAATATACTTATATACAGTTGTTTGTAAAAACATACATATTATACATAGAAAACACCCAGACCATTAGAAACAGACATGTTCATGCACACAAATGTTTGTACTGCCCGGGGATCGAACCCATTTTAACCATTAAAGCAAAATGTTATTAAATGGTTTTTTGGTCTGTGTGTTTCTATATGTCAATATGTATGTATTTATAAAAAGGAATATATAGGAATAAGAATATATTACAGGCTTATTGGGGCTAGATGGCGCTGTGTGAATGTCAGTGGATATTTATAAATATTATTATTATTACGTCGGTGGCTCAATGGTGTGGACTGTTGCCCTCCTACCGGGAGGGCTGAGCTTCAAATCCCGCCACGTACCAATGTGTTTTCGAATTTTCGAAATTATATGCACATTATCCGACGCTCTTACGGTGAAGGAAAACATCGTGAGGAAACCTGCGCACGCCTGCGAAGAGATTCAAAGGTTATGCGTGAAGTCGTCCAACCCGCACTGGGCCTGCGTGGACGACTAAGGCCTAATCACACTATACGGGTAGGCTCGTGCCCCTCGATGGGGACGTTTAATGAGCTGATTATGATGATGATTATTAGGTTTTATTTAAGTAACTTACATAATTAAATTCTCCACAGGAACTTCAAGGTCACACCGGCTCAGTGCTATGTCTGCAGTACGACGAGCGAGCCATCATATCCGGGTCCTCCGACAGCACGGTGCGAGTGTGGGACGTCACCACCGGCGCCATGTTGAACACGCTCATACACCACTGCGAGGCGGTCCTACATCTGAGGTTCTGCCACGGCATGATGGTCACATGCAGCAAGGTATTGTCACGTTGGTGGTGATTGTATACACGACACGTAGACAGACATGCAGACACAGAGACAGACATGCAGACACACACAGTCCCGAGGGGCACGAGCCTACCCGTGGCGGGTGTATAGGCCTTAGTCTTCCACGCGGGCCCAGTGCGGATAAAGTACGATTTTGCATTCCAGTCAGTAAAATTATATTTTCAGTGTAGCAGGTTTTTGATCCCAAATAAATAGTGATGTGGTAGCATCGAGTTTTATAATTAAAACTTAATCGATATATTTTTTTAAATATCTAATTGACTTTATTACAATAAAAATGTGTTATTTATATAAAAACGGTTATTTAATAAAACACATACACGGTAAGTAATTCTGTACCCTTTTTGAGATTTAAGCATTGGAATAATGAGGTTTTTCTATCTAATTTTGTGAAAAGTGATATTAATAGCACGATTTTGGAGGCAACATCGTGAATGTAGATATAAATGAAGTTTTTATATTTTTTTTATTGCCCAATCAACAATATATTCTGACACGTTTCAACAGCTTTTGTAATAATGTAGTAGTAAGAAATTTTAATATGCTGGTTAGGTCCATATTTCTATAATCGTATCTAATAATAAATATAAATATCCATTGACATTCACACAGCGCCATCTAGCCCCAAGTTAAGTGTTAAGCCTGTATTATATTTATTTTTTTTGTAAATACATACATATTATACATAGAGAACACCCAGACCATTACAAACAGACATGTTCATGCACACAAATGTTTGTACTGCCCGGGGATCGAACCCGGAACCCTTGGTGTAGCAGTCGACCTCTCAACCGCAACACAAAATGGATCGTATCTATTACGGTATGTACATTTTCACAATCATTTTTACAATAAAAAACCGCTTTGAGTTTATTAAAGCATGACTAAACGTCTAAGTCTATTGATTGTCGAACGTCACCATTGTAGCGGTCACCCGTGTTTGTATCAGTGACAGTAGCACTTGTCATTGTAGTGACTGGAATGAAAAACCGTACTTTAGGCCGACTTCACGCACAACCTTTGAATTCGCAGGCGTGCGCAGGTTTCCTCACGATGATTTCCTTTACCGTAAGAGCGTCGGATAACGTTACATCTACATACATCTTTCGTACATATAATTTCGAATATTTTAAATCACGGAACCTCCACAATATTGGTCGCGTTACCGTATTTAAGTTTTGAATCCACACACGATAAGAAGAAGAACTTAATAAAGTTATTTTTGGGTAAACAGGACAGATCGATAGCGGTATGGGATATGAGCTCGACCACAGAAATCAATTTGCGTCGGGTGCTCGTAGGCCATAGGGCGGCAGTCAACGTGGTGGACTTCGACGAGAAATACATAGTGAGCGCGAGCGGTGATCGGACTATAAAGGTAAGCAAGGAAAAACTTAGGTACTGTGGTAGACTCGGTACTGAGTCGTCTAGGTAGGTACCACCGCAGTGACAGATATCGTCCCAGAAAACAAGATTGTTATGTAGTTTTGTGTTTCGGGATAAAGGCAATGCGGACCTAGCTCAGGTGGTTTGGTGGTGGTGATTTACTAATTGGCTAAGTGAGCTAGAGCCTAAGGCGGCAGATTTAGAGGGGGCGGCAAATTTAGCCCAAATATTTTTCGTCGTACAGATATTAAAAGAAACACACTTAATTATATGTGTACACATTAAGTCCGTAATCCGTATATAAAAGATAACTAAATTCATTTAATAGTGTTGCAATTTCAGAATAAATGTAATCTCACCAAAAACATTTGTAACGCTTCAATTCAAAACGTTGGTAGGAGCGGCAAAATTTTTAAGCCTATTATAGCGGCAAATTTGTTAATCTGCCACTGACCTAGCTAGTGAAATTACCGGGTATGAGAGACCTAGCATCCAGGTAATGGAGAGTGCTTGTATCCCATCGGGATACTTGTCGGGGGTAATGCAGTCGAGTCGATCTGTGGTGGGCGCTTGTATCCCATCGGGCCGCAGTCAACGTGGTGGACTTCGACGAGAAATATTGTGAGCGCGAGCGGTGATCGGACTATAAAGTTGAGAAAGCTTACCCTAGGTACTGTGGTAGACTCGGTACTGAGTCGTCTGAGTGGGTACCTAAGATAAACAATAGCAAGCTAAATCTAGTCATCGTGGTGGACTCGGTACTGAGTCGTCTGAGTGGGTACCTAAGATAAACTAAAGCAAGCTAAATCTAATATGTTAACTTTTTATGATAATAATAATCAAATGCATTTATTTGTCTTCCAAATCATTCAAGATACAATAAAAAAAATCAAGATCAAATAAAAATAATCATTATAAAACTAATTAAAAGTAAAATTAAATAAAATTCATCAAAGTTAAATTAATCAGAATAAAAAATAAAATTTATCAAGGTATAATTAAAAGTACAATTAATCAAAATAAAACTATAATATGTCAATAAACGTTTATTATTATTATTATTTAACGATTTATTTTCCCGACAGGTGTGGAACACATCCTCGTGCGAGTTTGTGCGAACACTGAACGGCCACAAACGCGGTATAGCGTGTCTGCAGTACCGCGACCGTCTGGTGGTGTCGGGCTCGTCGGACAACACCATACGCCTGTGGGACATCGAGTGCGGACAGTGCATACGCGTGCTCGAGGGACACGAGGAGCTCGTGCGCTGTATACGGTGAGTGTGGGGGACACCGACACACACACACACACACACACAACGAGACACAGGGCGACACGCTCACACACAGACAGACACAGGGCGACACGCTGACACACACACAGACACAGGGCGACACGCTGACACAGACAGACACAGGGCGACACGCTGACACACAGACAGACACAGGGCGACACGCTGACACAGACAGACACAGGGCGACACGCTCACAACAGACAGACACAGGGCGACACGCTGGCACACAGACTGTGCGACACAATGAGACACAGGGCGACACGCTGACACACAGACTGTGCGACACAGGGCGACACGCTGACACAGATTCAGGATGACACACACAGATTCAGGGTGACACACACAGATTCAGGGTGACACACAGATTCAGTGTGACACACCTGTCGGCATACGGTGGGTAGGGGAGACAGGGCGATCCAATGAGGCACAGGGGGACACAATGAGACACAGGGTGGCACGCTGAGACACAGGACGACATGATGAGACACAGGAGACACAGGGTGACACACAGGCACAGAGCAACACAGACACTGGGCGACACACACAGGGTGAAATGCACGGATACAGCGACACACACATGGCGAAACGCTCATACACTCGGCGACACAATGAGACACAGACCGAGTCGGTTAGACACAGAGCAACACGCTTGGACACAAAGCGACTCGGTCCGAAACAGTGTGAAATGTTCGGACACTGGCGACACAATGAGACACAGAATGATTCAGACGCGGTAATACGCTCAGATACAGAGCGACACGCATAACATTCATGAAAACTTTGACTTAGCACGTCATTGAAAGGGTACAAAAGCACGAGCAACTACTATGTCGCGGACACATTTTGAGTGAGATTGTGCACCTAGTTAGTGTATGTAAGGCTCCGCTATTATACTAACAAGTACCAGGGCACCATAACTAACCTGGAGGCGCGACCGGATCCGACACTTGCCCAGTGAGATTGTGCATGTGGTTAGTGTATTGTGTATGTAAGGCTCCGCTAGTATACTAAAGTACCAGGCACCATAACTAACCTGGAGGCGCCACCGAATCCGACACTTGCCCAGTGAGATTGTGCATGTGGTTAGTGTATTGTGTATGTAAGGCTCCGCTAGTATACTAACAAGTACAGGCACCATAACTAACCTGGAGGCGCGACCGAATCCGACACTTGCCCAGTGAGATTGTGCATGTGGTTAGTGTATTGTGTATGTAAGGCTCCGCTAGTATACTAACAAGTACCAGGGCACCATAACTAACCTGGAGGCGCGACCGGATCCGACACTTGCCCAGTGAGGTTGTGCATTTTGTTTAGTGTATTGTTTATCCAAGGGCGGATCCAGGTTAGGCACCAGGAGGGGGTCACATAGTAGTAGTCAAGTTAATAACTTTTAAGGCATTTTGATAATGTACTTTAGTACAGTACTTAAAGCTCAGTTTACCTTAGATAAACACAACGGCCAATGTATTTTCGAATTTTCAAAAATATATGTACGTTATCCGACGCTCTTACGGTGAAGGAAAACATCGTGAGGAAACCTTCATGCACGCCTGCGAAGAGATTCGAAGGTTGTGTGTGAAGTCGTCCAATCCGCACTGGCCCGCGTGGACGACTAAGGCCTAATCACCCTATACGGGTAGGCTCGTGCCCCTCGGTGGGGTTTAATGAGCTGATGATGATGATGAAACACAACGGCGGATCCAGCCGTTGTGTTTATCTAAGGTAAACACATAAATCTAACAGTGGATTCCCACGCTTCTAGGTTCGACAACAAGCGGATAGTGAGCGGCGCGTACGACGGCAAAATCAAAGTGTGGGACCTCCCCGCGGCGCTGGACGTGCGGACACCACACCAGGACCTGTGTCTCCGCACCCTCGTGGTGAGTTTGGGATGATGACCACTGTTTCTCTTGTTATGGTTTAGAATACATTGTCATATGAGGCTGAAACTGACAGGAAAATGCTAGCAGAAAAAACGCAATAGCCAGGGGGTAACCACAATCTCTTAAAACAGTATTGTTATAATGATACGTCAGTATTTTGTACTAGAAAAGACGAAGTAATATTATTGTAACACTGTTTTAAGAGATGGCGGTTACCCCCCAGGGGCTATTAAAGACTTGGTTCCAAAAACGGTTTGATGTTACGAATTGAACAGGACGGTCACGACGCTCACCTGATGGTAAGTGATACGGCTGACCGTGACAGAGCGGCATTGAAGGAGACCAACAACTGATAGACAGTTATTATTCTCCGTCAATGCCGCACTGCGCCCGACACCCGAGACGACAGATGTTAGGTCTTTTATACCCGGTAGTCCCGGTAATTTTACTAGCTATGGTGTTGTAGTGTCTAGTAATTTAGTAGAATTGAAGCCCAGATTGGTCCTCAGACTGATCGACTGATTAAGTAGACTCTGTGCTGAGTCGTCTAGGTAGGTACGCAGTGCCTGATATCGTCCGGGGGAACACCAGTGCTATGCACTTTTGTTATCGGGATTTGGGCGCTGAAGCTAGTGAAATTAGCGGTGTGGACTGTCGCCCTCCTACCGGGAGGGCTGAGGTTCAAATCCCGACACGTACTAATGTGTTTTCGAATTTTCGGAAAATATATGTACGTTATCCGACGCTCTTACGGTGAAGGAAAACATCGTGAGGAAACCTGCGCACGCCTGCGAAGAAATTCGTCCAATCCGCACGGGGCCGCGTGGACGACTACGGCCTAATCACCCTATACGGGTAGGTTCGTGCCTCGGTGGGGACTTTCAATGAGCTGATGTTTTTTTTTTATTAATATCTGATGGGCTTACTCTTGAGCACAGACTATCTATGGGAAGAGACGTGCTCTAAGATGGAGCGAGCTTGCCCAGAAAAAGCCTATTCACTCGTTTTTTGAGTGCCACGGGGTTGTAAGTGGCCGGAAACACAAACGCAGGGAGGCTCATTCCATTCCCTGGCATATGATGATGATATTGTTCGACAGGAGCACACGGGTCGCGTGTTCCGGCTGCAATTCGACGAGTTCCAAATAGTGTCGTCGTCGCACGACGACACGATACTGGTGTGGGACTTCCTCAACTACGGCGGCGCGCAGGCCGCGCCCCCGCCCGCGCCGGCGCCGCGGCCCCGGACCCCCGACCTCGACCACCATCTGTACGACTAGCCGCGGTGAGTTGGAACTTGGAACCCTCAAGTTTAGGAACCCCGGGAAGTTAAGTGTAGGAACCCCAGGAAGTTAAGTGTAGGAACCCCAGGAAGTTAAGTATAGAAACCCTAAGAAGTAAAGTGTAGGAACCCAGCCCAAAAGCCCGGCGCCGGACCCCGACCGACACATCTGTACGACTAGCCACGGTGAGTCGGCCACTTGGAACCCTCAATTTCAGGAACCCCAGCCAAAGCGCCGATCCAGGATGCTACCTACTGGACCACCATCGGTACGACTAGCCGCGGTGAGTCGTAGACTTGGGAACCCCTGTATAGGAACCCCGGGAAGTTAAGTGTAGGAACCCCACGGATTTAAGTGTAGGAACCCCAGGAAGTTAAGTATAGAAACCCTAAGAAGTAAAGTGTAGGAACCCCAGCCCAATAGCCCCGGCCCCGGACCCCCGACCTCGACCACCATCTGTACGACTAGCCGCGGTGAGTTGGCCACTTGGAACCTCAATTTTAGGAACCCCAGCCAAAAGCGCCGATCCAGGATGCTACCTACTGGACCACCATCGGTACGACTAGCCGCGGTGAGTTGGACACTTGGAACCCTCAATTTTAGGAACCCCAGTCCAAAAGCGCCGATCCAGGATGCTACCTACTGGACCACCATCGGTACGACTAGCCGCGGTGAGTTGGACACTTGGAACCTCAATTTTAGGAACCCCAGTCAAAAGCGCGATCCAGGATGCTACACTGGACCACCATCTGTACGACTAGCCGCGGTGAGTTGGACACTTGGAACCCTCAATTTTAGGAACCCCAGTCCAAAAGCGCCGATCCAGGATGCTACCTACTGGACCACCATCGGTACGACTAGCCGCGGTGAGTTGGACACTTGGAACCCTCAATTTTAGGAACCCCAGTCCAAAAGCGCCGATCCAGGATGCTACCTACTGGACCACCATCGGTACGACTAGCCGCGGTGAGTTGGACACTTGGGACCCTCAAGTTTAGGAACCCCGGGAAGTTAAGTGTAGGAACCCTAAGAAGTAAAGTGTAGGAACCCCAGCCTAAAAGCCCCGTTCCAGGATGCTACCTACCATTTATACGACTAGCCACGGTGAGTTGTAGTTTTGGGAACCCCTGTATAAAACCCAAGTCCAAAATCCCCAACCCTAGACCCCTGATCTGATTGGGAACCCCTGTATAGAAACCCCAGCCCAAAATCCCCAACCCTAGACCCCTGATCTGATTGGGAACCCCTGTATAGAAACCCCAGCCCAAAATCCCCAACCCTAGACCCCTGATCTGTTTGGGAACCCCTGTATAGAAACCTCAGCCCAAAATCCCCAACCCTAGACCCCTGATCTGATTGGGAACCCCTGTTTAGGAACCCCAGGAAGTTAAGTATTGTCACCCCAGGGAGTTTAGTATAGGAACCCCAGAGAGTAAAGTATAGGAACCCCAGGCTAAAAGCCCCGTTCCAGGATGCTACCTATTGGACCACCATTTATACGACTAGCCGCGGTGAATTGTACACTTGGGACCCTCAAGTGTAGGAACCCCAGTCCAAAAGGCCCGAACCAGGATGCTACCTACTGGTCCACCATTTATACGACTAGCCGCGGTGAGTTGTACACTTGGGACCCTCAATTTTAGGAACCCCAGTCCAAAAGCCCCGGCTCCGGACCCCCGATCTGGACTACCATCTGTACGACTAGCCGCGGGGAGTTGTACACTTGGGACCGTCAAGTGAAGATTGGGAACCCCTGTTTAGGAACCCCAGGAAGTTAAGTATAGGAACTCCAGAAAGCGTTTCAAGATGCTACCTAGGAACTCGTGAGTCATAAGAATTGTCAGATTTCCGCTTCTGAACCCCAGTTTTAGGACTTTTAAACCAATACCTTAGCCATAGACTTTGGACCCCCTGTATAGGAACCCCAGCCTAAAAGCCCCGGCCCCGGACACCCGATCTGAACCACCATTTGTACGACTTGCCGCGGTGAGTCGTAGACTTTGGATCCCCAAGTATAGGAACCCCAGGAAGTAAGGTGTAGGAACCCCTGGAAGTTTAGTGTAGGAACTCCAGGAAGTAAAGTGTAGGAACCCCAGCCTAAAAGCCCCATTCCAGGATGCTGCCTAGGAACTCCTAAATCAGAATCCCAGGTCTAAGAACCCCGGATCCAGTACACCAGTTGCAGGAATCCAAGATAAGGGTCCCAAGCCAAAAACTACTCCCCTGGATTGAAATCTGTACGACTAGCCACGGTCACTGGTACACTTGGCACACCTTATATAGGAACCATATCTCTGGATTCTAGGCCTAAGAACTCCGATATCAGGTTCTTAAGTTAATTAACCCACATTCAAGACACTGGTTTTAAGACTCCACGATTACTGAATCCAAAACACCCGGCTTAAGATTCGGGTTAGGGGGCATCTCGTCCCAGTCCGAAACTCGGACCAGGTACGAAATGCACCCGTTCTGATTTGACAGTGGGCAAAAGGGTCCATGTTGATTCTGTTGTTGGGACGAATCGACCACTGATTATTCTTTAAAGGTTTCTTGGTCCCAACGTGATGTTGGCTCTAACGCAGGTAAATTGAACACAATTTAACATATGGTTACGAGCTGGGGGTTCAGGATAAATTATTGCCAAACACGAAGAATAACACGGTAACACACTTTATTAATAAACCACTACAAATTACACACAACACTAATTACACTTACACTCTGACTAATTAGTCAATTAACGCACGCACTTTAATCCGTAATTAACACTGCACACTATAACACAACACTTAATGAGTCCGTATAATGTCCGCACACACACGTTATAATCACTCGGTAACTTCACAATGTTATCTCACACTCGACGATCCCTTAGATATCGCTTCTTCACTCGCTTCTTCCTTGTAGTCGGAGGTAATTCGCTCTTCGTTCGCTCTTGAGTAGAATACAAGACTCCCGGCGCACCCGTCGGTCCGCCTTATATACCTGTCCGGCCGCTGAGCTCGAAGCGTCGACGTCATTCTACATAGTTCGCGAATTATCTAGAACATACTAGACTCTTTCCTATTTGACAATGAGGGTTTTTGTAATGTTAAACCTCACTAGATGGCGCTACGTTGGTGAAAGGTCTAGGATAATTTCGATTGGTCACTGATGTTTGTAGTGACATTAAATATCCAAATGTCACGCGAATAACCAACGGGAAGAGAGCAACTTGCTATTATACTTGACAGATTATTAAATTACAAATACCCTCATTCGCATGACATACTCTATGGTGGCCTGACGTCACATATTAGCCGCCATATTTAATGTCATTTTAATTACGTCAATTCGTAACAATATACAATAGGTAAAATTTGTTGAATCTAGGGTCGAGTAGAGTTAGGCCGTTTTGATTCAGAACCTTGGCTCTACTTGAAATCTGATATCTTTTTTCTCAGGGCAAACTTTATGAAGTCGTCTCGGCAACACTTTACTTACGTATTATATACTCTTAGGATAGTTAAAATGATTTGGAAAAAGTGTGGACGACTAAGGGCTAATCACCCTATACGGGTAGGCTCGCGCCCCTCTGGGGCCGTTTAATGAGCTGATGATGATGAATGCCGCACTGCGCCCGTCACTCGAGACAACAGATGTTAGGTCTCTTATACCCGGTAATTTTACTAGAACGGTTAACGGCTTTTTTTTTTCGAACTGACTACTGCTGTTGGCCGCAGATGGCCTTTACAGCTTCACCGGGCAAGTGGCGAGCGCAGATGGCTCTCAGCCGACGGTTAACGGCCCAATCTCCCCATAGCTATGCGAGAAGGCCTATACCCTGCAGTGGACCGATATAGGCCAATGATGATGATGATGATTTCTTTCTTTTCCAGGTTAACCATAGCAAAATGTAAGGAGACTTTGTTAATAGCCAAAGCGCAGTGTAGTGACATACAAATAATGTTAAGTGATGCTGAAACACTGTTACCGAACTGGGAATCGAACTGTGGACTGTGGGTGTCTCCCTTATGCTGGGCCTATAGCGGTGGGACGTTACAGGCTGATGGACACCGGTCTGAGGCGTTCACGTATGGACTAATAGGTTAAGAAGTAAAGCCTAGCAGTTGGATGTTGGAAATAGTTTGAACTGAATTGGAGATGATTTATAAATATTAGATGGACACACTTTATAAGGCGATTCGTGAATCTTCGGCGATTAAATTCCCGAGGATTGCCGAACGATTTTAATACAAAATGTTATCAATGTGGTGTAATGGTTGAAATGTCGGCTACACCAAGGGTTCCGGGTTCGATGCCCGGGCTGTACAGACATTTGTGTGCGTACATATCTGTATCGGTCTAGGTGTATCTATGTATAATATGTACGTATTTACAAAAATAAGTATATAAGTATTTATTTGTTGTAAGTACCCTTACTGCAAGCTTCATGATTAACTTGGGGCCTATGGCGCTGTGTGAATCACAGTGGATTTTTTTGTAAACTAAACCAGACTTATTGTGCATAGTATTAAGGTTTAAAAAGTGTACTATTTATTCTTGTCACTCGTGCATGATCATACCGATACTGGCATAGATTAATAAAAAAATAAAAAAAACCTTAGGAAGTAGACACATTTAATAAGGCTCACATGTTACACCAATAAAGTACCGCGCAGCGCAATTTTTGAAGCTATCGTCCAATCAGGATATACTACGCACGGTGCGTCTTTTTCCCATGCCGGTATTGGTCGTTTATGTTAACTAGTGTACAACATACTGCACCTTAATACTATGCACCGTAAGTCTGATTTAGTTTGTCCTTCGGCAATATTCGGGATGATTGAGTGAGCGGCCGATGATGTACGACGCGCCATATAAAGTGTGTGCTTACTGAATTGTATGTAAAATAGTAGATATGTTGCCTGAATTAGTAGCCTTTGTAAGCAGTTTGAATCTTGAGAATCGGAATGTATATATAATACCTCGCTACAGTGTTGCCGAATGGTCGATAGTTTGATTATCGATAGTTTGCGAAACGTCGATACAATCGATTGTTGTTCGATATTAAACTATATAGTATCGATACTGTCGATAGATTTTGTTTTCAATATTAATAATTGTGTCGATAGTTTTGGCAATTGTTAGCAACAAGTACCGTATCGATAGTTTACTGTAAAATCGTCGAAACTAACGATTGTTGTTCGATATTTAACTTGATAGTATCGATACTGTCGATAAATATTTTTTTCAATATTAATAATTGTATCGATAGTTATTTGATTGTAAACTTCGATAATATCGGTACTTATGATACATTTTTTCCGTGTCAATATTTACGCTTACGATTATCGATAGTATCGATACTTTTGCTGTTGTCACACTATCTGTAGACTATCGAGTGGCAACACTACCTCGCTATGTAAGAAAATGTTGGAACCAGTTTAAACCGGATTGAATTGTTATGTTTTGATCCACCAATGAGATTGTTCAATTTGCAGTTTTGACGTAGATTCATAACTTGTGATGATACCTTTTTGTGATGATGATGATATTTTCAATTATGTTCAAAAAAATTATCTATAGGTCTCGACCAAGTTTTTGGCCGCTCCGAACTTCGGACAAGACGATGCGCAGTTTACAAAATTCATACATTCTTTTAATAACGTCACACAACAAAGTAATCACTTGCGACTATATTCAGAGCGGCCGTAAAGTTTGGCGAGATCTGTACATATTTAACATTCTTGAGAGTCTGCTGTGCAGAAAGCAATCGTTTGTTGAGAAGCAACGTCACAAGTTAGGAAAAATCATGACGATGGTAAATATGTTAAAGTGTTCACGCCTTCACGATTTAACTGTCATCCTTGCTAGTGATGGGCAAAGCAAACGTTTACCGAGAAACGTCACTTGTTAGAAGCAAAATGGAAATATATGTTTTTGAGCAAATCCCGGCTAGTTTTGGTAGGTCATGTGATTTATACATGTTTTAAAACAACCACCGGTGTCAAAAGCAGTATAAGTCAAAGAGCCGGCCGTATAAAAGTCCTATGGATCAGATACATGAACATTTTTTTGAATATAGTCTGAGCAATCAGAACTAAAGGTCGACACCCCTGAAAATGTCTGATTTTGCCCGCATGCAAAATTATGACTCACATCCGGTTGTAATTCCACACGTTGTTATTATAACTCATGAAAAAAAATGACGCTAAAAGATAATATTCGATGAGTAGAATTGAGTTTTCAAAGGTCAAGAAGCAATTCATTCACGAACGTGAGTCGTCCACAATCAAAGGTACGTCCTTTCAACTCGATAGTCTTGTCAAATTTTCATACAATATTGTTAACAGAATAAATACGTGGCGTTAACATCAGTAATAAATCAAAGTTAAACTGGCGACTTCTTCTAATTAGACAAGTTGCGATCGCTCGGAGCGATTCGTTAACAAAATTCGCTTACAGTATTTATATGAAAATTACTTACTCGAGGAAGATGAATAAGTTTCTGCAACGAAAACTAAATATTCCAACACCAAAGTCATACGGCCTAATAAGAAACTATGTCTAGACAGAATTCAGAATAAAGGCCATATAAAAGATGTGTACACTTTTCTGGGTTTACCAAAAGCTGTGAGAATAGATTAATGATATCGTTGTGTCAGGGGGGTCACCGCAATCTCTTAAAACAGTATTGTTTTAATGATACATTAGCATTTTTGTACCAGAAAAGATGAAGTAATATTATCGTAACACTGTTTTAAGAGATGGCGGTAACCCCCTGAAGTTTGTAAAACGTTAAATACTACGAGTGATTTCGTAACATACTTCGTAGCACATCTCAAGTACGTTACGCTACGTGTGCTACGAGTTACACATGAGTGACTACGACTGGACGCAGATTTTCCAAAACAAGCGAGACGGAACGTGTTTTTTGATTAATCCGTGCTATATAATTGCGTCTGACAGTTCCGTAGCATTAAAAAGTTACTGAATCCGCCCGCCTCTTTCGTTTTGTTATACGATTGGAAAGAGACGAACATATGTATGATAACAAATTATACTGGAATTATATGTAAACAAGATTTATTCGATTCTGTATGAAATTGTCGATATAGAGATTTGTAAAACACTGCCGGGACTGTGATGACAGCTGACAAATATTTGTAAAATTATGTACGGGTTGAATATTATATGAAAATTTGGATGTACATCTTATATGTTGGTTGTATTTTTAATTTAAATGTTTGTTTAACATTAAAAAACACTTAAAATTCCATGTAGACTGAACTCTGTCACATGTGATTTTAATTTTGTCGCATTAAGTTAATATGCGACCAAATTAAAATCACATGTTACAGAGTGTTATTAAATTCAAACAGAGTTCATTTAAAAGGTAAACATAACAACAACTCCGCCTTTTATAAACATTAAAATAGAGAAAAATAATGTATGTGTAAAATCATTTGAAAGTAAAATATTAGGATTTCACTAACAAATTGAAAACTTTTGTATTGAACATTAGTAGAAATTAAAGCGAATTTACGATTTCAAGCCATGACATGGAACCTCGAAGTGGCATGCCGTCACTGCGCTAATACATCGGAAACTGGACGTATTTACGCAAAAAGGATCCAAACCCACAAGGAAGTCAAAAATGAGTGAAGTATACCAAACTGGCCTCTGGAGTGTAAATTAGCCTTTTGTCATCATCAGCCCATTAAACGTCCCCACCGAGGGGCACGAGCCTACCCGTATAGGGTGATTAGGCCTTAGTCGTCACGCGGGCCCAGTGCGGATTGGACGATTCACACACAACCTTCGAATCTCTTCGCAGGCGTGCATGAAGGTTTCCTCACGAGTTTTCCTTCACCGTAAGAGCGTCGGATAACGTACATATATTTTTCGAAAATTCGAAAATATACTGGTACGTGTCGGCATTTGAACCTCAGCCCTCCCGGTAGGAAGGCGACAGTCCACACCACTGAGCCACCGACGCTCTCTATAGCCTTTTGTATATACCATCAACAATATATACATATTGAACATGTTAATCGATGGTCGTTACCATCCCACATGTATGGCCCTTACGTTTTTAGTTACTCAAAAACGACTCAGTCTCCTTGGATTCATATAGAGAAATATCCATCCAAAAGTAATGACCTCAAAATATATCAAAATCCCATACACTTGAATCCTTTTTGATAATGTACACTAATTATACAATAACTAATGTGCAAATAAAACTTAAACTTCAATATCTCAAATGTGTCATTTTGGGTTGATCCTTTTTGTGTGCGTCGGTGGCTCAATGGTATGGACTGTCGCCCTCCTACCGGGAGGGCGACAGTCCATACTACCACGTACTAATGTATTTTCGAATTTTCGAAATTATATGTTCGTAATCCGACGCTATTATAGTGAAGGAAAACATCGTGAGGAAACCTTCATGCATGCCTGCGAAGAGATTTAAAGGTTGTGTGTGAAGTCGTACATCCGCACTGGGCCCGCGTGGACGACTAAGGCCTAATCACCCTATACGGGTAGGCTCGTGCTCCTCGTGTGGACGTTAAATGAGCTGATGATGATGATGATCCTTTTTGTGTAAATACGTCCAACTGTCAATGTGAGCGGACATTAGACTAGAAATATGTTGTAAACCCTGTAAATATTGTACTGAATAATGTGTGTCATCATCGCGCTGGGTACGGGGTGATATATAGAATATTCACGAAACTGTCAGTTTGACATTTGAAATGTGACGTGGCAGTGACAGCGGCTGTCAAAATTGTGGAATTCTTTGATCTTATTTCAATACGCTAGTGAAGTACTTCTGATTAATGCCCCAGTTATTTCTAAAAAAAAATCTAGAATGGGATATTAGCGGTGTGGGTCTTGTTTTTTATTTTTCCTAATTCATCTTTCGGAATCTGTCACCTTAACTTTGTCTGGTAGTTCAGACGTATATCTCTTCTTAAACATGCTGTTTGATTTCAAATTTTCTTGTTTTACTTCTAAAAACTAATTGTTTTCAGTAACTAGTACTTCGTTGACTAGAATTGCAGATATTTGTTGTTATCGACAATAACTTGCAATGTATGTTTTCTATTTTTAAAAAGCCATCAGGCCAGTTAGAGGCGTTATATTTAATCTGAAGTAACTAAGCCTCTAACTACATGCTTTTATAACTACTATTTTGAACAACTTCAAATACTAAATACTCTACTTTTCTAGAACAGTACAGTTTTTTTTTCGTGACTTGTTTAAAAGCTTGATGCATCGGCTAGTGTGTTCGGGTATCAGCACCATCGGATGGGTGGCGAAAGGTATTGTGCTTAGTCCGTGCTTGTATATGTAGGTTAAGTCCTTGGTCCCGAGTATATTAGTAACCATAGATTTTAGCCAACCAAGCAAACGACTACGAAGTCGTATATACCCACCAATCCATTGGGCCCGCGTAGATTGCGTCTATATTTGATGCTAATGCGAATCGCTTAATAGTAGATATCATGCAGTGGCGTGCACTCCATACATGCAAATAAGCAGTGCATACCCTGTTTGTGTCCAGACAACCCGGAAAATAGCTAATATATCATTAGAGGAAAATGGGCGAATAAGTGGGAATCATTATAATGATTCCTACTTAGTCGTCCATTTTCCTCTACAGATTTGAAACTAGCCGATCTGCTGTCATCAATAGCACTCAATGTGACAAAAATGTAAATTATTTATTTCTTTTATTTTCAGTGTCACTCACTTTGCATACCCTATTCATAATCTCTGTGCACGCCACTGATATCATGTGGATTTTATGTGGATCTCTTTTTTTTATCGATTCAAACGAGAACCGTCTAGAAATCGTCTCTTTTCTTCGTATTGAGTGAGACAGAGATGCCGCTCTACAATGTAGTGTGAGAACTAAACTTTGGTGCCCACCACGATGATGACAACAATGTATTTATAGTCTATATACAAAAAGAAATAGTTTAATTAAATATTAGCAGGCTCTTTTGATTGTCACAGAAAAGGTTAGTAGGAACAAGCGGTGTGCCCCGGTTTCGCGCGGGTTTTTGGAGGTTATTTAACGATCTCTAATTTAAAAATATATATATAATTTAGCCTGTGTTTTTCGAGGATATTGTAGCTAAATTGGTCCATTAGTTTTGGAGTCAATTAAAACTAACAATCAACTCTCCTCTTCATTATATATATATATAAGTAAGGGTTCCATGCCATACGTACGTTGGTCCACCAATGTATTATGAGCGATAATTGCCAGTAACTACCAGACTGATATCCAGCGGCGTGCACTCCGTATATGCAAAAAAGCAGTGCATACCCTGTGCGTGCAGACAACTCGGAAAATCGCCAACTTATTGTAAGGATAATGGGCGTATAAGTTGGAATCACTTATTCACCCATTTTCCTCTACAGATTTGAGAACATAGCCGATCTGCTGTCATCAACAGCACCCAATTTGACAAAAATATAAATTATTTATTGTTTTTGTGGTTAGTGTCACTCAGTGTGTATTTGCATAACCTAGGTACTCATAATCTCTATGCACGCCACTGCTCATATCATAATGATTGTCTTTTTGATTGCTAATTAAATATTCAAAAAGTGTACGGAAATCCTATCATCCATAGGAAAAAAGAATAGGTCATTAATATGGAGCTAGAATAGCATGATTTTATATGCCTCTTACTGTGAAATGCGCACGAAAACTAATTGTTTGTTCACATAGAAATCCACTTTTTTGTTTCTAAATGAGAATGAGAAAAAATACATAGTTTGTGAATTAGAATCAACTTTTTTGTGACAGTTTAAAGAGTTTCCACTTATTCAGTTGTCGGTACTTTTTAAATAATAATAAAAAAATGAATGTTTTTATCGCGCGTGTCCCGAGCGAGTGATGTAAAAAGTTTAGTAATTAAGTACTAATTAAATGTAGATAGATTTGTATGGATTTGGGAGTGCGTGATTTATGTGTGTGTACATTTGTTTTTTTTTTACATTTACCACTTGATGCGTATTTAATTGTAAAAAATATGCCAATATTCAAATTTAATTGTTGGCATATTCGAACACATGTTTGCTGCAAATTTGTAAAGTTACGCCTGATTATTAAAAAAATAAGTCATTGTCAAAGTGACGTCTGATTATTATAAAAATAAAGAGCCCGGTGAAGTAAAGGCCATCTGCGGCCATCAGCAGTAGTCAGTTCGAAAAAAAACGAGTTTAAAATTATTTACGAAATTAGTAAAAAGTAAATTTGAATTACTAATTAGGTACGACACGCGTGTAGTGTCAATGTAGTAAGGTGACACGCCCACCGTGTTCTGTTTGCTTTTGAGACGTCACGAAATGCGTATTCTATATATACATTGATTTTGCGTGTCAAAGTTCGCAGGGGCCCAGAAGTAATCTTTTAAATACTAAACACTACCAAAAAGTATTTTACAACAAATCGCTTAACATGTTCTAATACGCGTGTCATCCAATTATGTTCAATTATTTTAATCACTTAATGTTAAAAATATTTTGATTATATAAAACTGATCCTCTATTGAATATAACATGATACAAAAAAAAACAATCATTTCTCAACATGCGTAGGTTTCAGCCCATTATCAAAAAAAAATATATGTGGAATGGATTACACTCTGCGTTGGGTGTTAATAATTAATTTTATAATGTAAAATCATCATTTTTACAGTGCCCTGCCCTAATTAAACCCATATTGGCTCTCGGGAGCCGAAACCATCGGTACGACACCCTGTAGGTTCGACCAGTCCCTATTCGCGTTACCGGTACGTGCCGGGTCGCTTTTCTCTCTAACATGTAGGTTACCTATTCCTTGTTACAACGCCCAGGTACAAAACTCAGGTACGCTTTAGCTTTGTTGCATTCATTGAAAAGCTGTGAGCCACCTGCGCTCGCAACTTGCCCGGTAAAACTGTGAAGGCGATCAGCGAAAAATTCATACAGAACAAAAATAATTTCCTTGATTGTGTTATTTTGAAAAGGTGCCATCCATCTATCTTATGAATTGTAATATAACTGTTGATAGTGAAAAATAGAAAAACAAATGTACATATAACACTATTATGAACATTAATATAAAGTCAAAATCATATCCGACAATCTGTTTCTTTGTAACCGATTTGTAAACCAGCAAGTATTGGAGTATTGTCGAGTATAATTTTGCAGTGCGAACGAAAATTTTGAAGTCGAGATGAATTCCTTAAAAAAAAATGTATTTATTTGTATTAAATATTGTGAATATTAGCTATTCGGTATAGAGAAATGTGAAATTGTGGGTTCGAGAGATTTGTTTTTTGTAATTCGGTATAACAGTGTAATTTTAATGAGGCGAGCCTCCGGTGTGATGGGGGCCATTGTAAGGAGTTAGAATTATCATTTTGTTGGTCTATTCGTCGCAAGACTTCTTAGAGAATATAGAAGAGAAATAATTTAGATAAAGCTAGCAATTTAAATGTATTAATGAAGAAATAATATTAGCTATTAACCCTTTAATCGCCGCCAACGGATATATCCGACAGAAACAATAGATTCTCTATTGTGTCTGGAATCCTGGTTAAAAGGTTAATTCAGAAGGACTAAAAAACTTATTGTAAATGTTATAAAGATTATTGTGATTAATAAATGGTTAAAAATATATACCTATATTAATTGCTTAAAACAGATTGCATAAAAACTGTGCGACATACAAAACAAAAAAAAATACATTTGTTTATTTTACACATGCAATCTTTTTGTTTTGTTATTTATGTCATTTCAATTAGGCAAAATACGTCCCGTGCGTGTTCATTACGAATATTATGTAATACAAAATATTCAAGTTAAAATAAAATTCTACTTATTCATGGTATAGCTATTTCATACATTACAAAAACATGTTATTGTAAATTAGTACATACAATGCTACTCAAAGCGACTCCTTGCTCAGTGGTTTCTCGTATCGCAAAAGGTTGTTTGGTTTCTTCAAAACGTCAAACACTATTTGACGTTTCGAGTGACAGCTGTATAATATTGTAATGTTTTTTTTTATTAAAATCTTTTTTTTATTTTATCTTTATGCTATATGTGCTGGATAGCTTGTAAATAAAATGGCTGCACAGATATTTGTTTGTTTATTTCTTTCAAACTTTTTTTCATGAGATAGCGGGCAAACGAGCAGAGCTTAATCATTTATTGTTCATGTTGGTAACAATGGTTCTTAATTACTTCAGTACAGGTTCCGCAACATACCCTGTCAAGACATTTCTACATTTTTTTATTTGAAAACATAGGCTACAGTAAATCGTCATTATCAGGTCATTAAACGTCCCCACCGAAGGGCACGAGCCTACTCTTCAAGGCTGTAGTCCTTAGTCGTCCACGCGGGCCTGTGCGGATTAGAATAGGTACTTCACGCACAACCATTGAATCTATTCGCAGGCGTGCGCAGGTTTCCTTACTATGTTTTCCTTCACCGTAAGAGCGTCGGATAACGTTTAATTTCGCAAACTTGTACGTGGTACGTAAAACACCAAAATACAGCCAAGTCCCAATTACTTGGCTGGATTTGACCTGCGCTCTTTCTGTCGGAAGGCAACAGTCCGCGCCAATGAGCCACCGAGGCAACAGTAGGTAAATACTTTCTGGTCCTCCGTTTTCCTCAACCATCCTCCGCCGGCGACCGTACTATTACAATATGACGCGTCTAATACAGTATGACGTGTCTAATTACAGTATGACGTGTCTAATTACAGTATGACGCGTCTCATTACAGTATGACGCGTCTAATTACAGTATGACGCGTCCAATTACAATATGGCGCCACCAATTACAATATGACGCGTCCGATTACAAAATGATGTGCCAATCAGATACAACATGTAAATTAGATTACATTGTAATCTAACGACACTAGATTACAATAGGACACTATTAACAAATTTGCAGTTGTCTTTTTAACCCCCGACGCAAAACGAGGGGTGTTATAAGTTTGACGTGTCTGTCTGTCTGTGGCATCATTACTCCCGAACGCATGCAGTGATTTCAATTTAGTTTTTTTTTGTATTAAAGTTGACTTATGTGCGAGTGTTCTTAGACATGTTTGATGAAAATCGGTTGAGCCGTTTAAAAGTTGTGAGGAGTGAAAGTGGGGAGAGTAACCGAATGACTGCAATATATATATTTGCAGTCATTCGGTTCAATGTGACCTTTAGCCTATTTATAGAAAGAGAAACTAGTAATTAATAAGTAAAATAGCGAACGAGCTTGACCTTAAATGTAATGTATACCCTTGCAAGAATCTAAATTGTAGTAAGTAAATTATAATATACTAAAATCTAACTTAACCTAACCTACCTAAAATATAAAAAGTATAAAATAAAAATTGAATTAAAAATTTAAAAACCCCCGACACAAGAACTTAAGTAATTTCCCTTTAAAAAGTAAAAAATAATAAAAGAAACTTATGTTAAAGTACCTAAGAATCTATTAATAATAAAAAAAACATCGCGTTGCGTGACTGAACTTGATATGAAAAATATCGTAGATAAGAAAGAAAAAATTAGGAGCGGTCCCCAACGCAACTTTTTTTTAGAATTATTAATAGATTCTTAGGTACTTTAACATTAAGTTTCTTTTATTATTTTTTACTTTTAAAGGGAAATTACTTATAACGGTAATGAATCGGAGACCATGGCATATTTACCTCAAAACGAGTTATAATTTTAATACTGCTAATGAAATTGATATTAACATAACGGTTTTATAACGATTTTTTTATTGCGACATCTAAACAAAGGTTTCGAACTAGGTTAATGATTGAATAATTGCGTGTTTGCATTATCATTCCACGGGACGATATCTGGCACTGCGGTGTACCTATAGACGACTCAGACTGAGTCTACCACCTAATAAAGTGAAATGTGAATTTCCTTAAAGTTAATTTCCTTCCTTGGCTATTTGGGAAAGCCCGTACGCCTTATGCATATTATAGGCTGGTTCATGATTATTGTTCTTAATACAAGGAAAACAAGTTTAAGTGTGTAAAAACATGCTATAATTATGTATTTTATGCTGTAGCGAGTTAAACGAGAGCGTCAGTAGCTCAATGGTGTGGACTGTTGCCTTCCTACTGGAGGCTGAGGTTCAAATCCCGCCACGTACAATGTTTTTCGAATTTTTAATAAAATATGTTCGTCGCTCTTACGGTGAAGGAAAACATCGTGAGGATACCTGGGCACACCTGCGAAGAAATCAAAAGGTGGTGCGTGAAGTCGCCAACCCGCACTGGGCCCGCGTAGACGACTAAGGCTAAACACCCGATACGGGTAGGCTCGTGCCCCTCGGTGGGGACGTTTGATGAGCTGATGACGATGAGTTAAACGGCTCAAGGGATGGCAAATGCCACCGCCACTCATGTACAATATTTACAATACCAGTGGGCACTGAACCGCTGTTGCCCTGGATATCGGCATTGGAGGGAATATGGTGATTTTTAAGGACGCCGATTTTATCGACAGATACACCTCCGTGGTAAGAAATTACGAAAATGAACAGTAGAAGACTTCCATTCATATAGGCGATGTTGACGAAATTTGGTGTAGCAGGAATCAGTCCGAATCACAGACATCCGAATTTGGGAAATCTGTGGTCCGAATAATTCCTCTGAACACTCAAGCAACAAACTCGATGGACTCTTTTAATTCGGTCGTTACATTATATAATTTCGAAAACACATTGGTACGTGGCGGGAATTGATCCCACTCCCTCCCATTAGAAAGCAACAGTCCACAATATTTTTACAAAAAAATATGTAGACCGGTATTGGTCATTTGGCTTCGAATCCCCAGAGGACCGCATTGTGATGCTCACTTTGTGCGGTTAGGATATTGCAGGTTTCGGTGTACGATGGAGGTAACATTATCTACAAGATCATTAACTAAAATAAGCAATATTTAAAGAAAACTATAAATAAAATAAAACTAAAAAGTGTCAATGAATTTCCCGCGCAAGCAATGACATATCGAGTTAAATTTATAAACCAATAAGGTTGAATCATTACAGTGACGTTTTCTTTTTATCAACAAAGACTTGATTCACTTGCGTGTCCTCTTGCGTTACAGTTATACGGACCCGTTTTATAAAGTGAACAATAGGGTACAATTTTAAAATGGTAAACTATAGTGTAGTTTGTGTTTTTATTTGTTTTGCGTCTACAAGGCTACAGGAGGTAAGTCATTTGTAAATATTTATACGAGCAATTACGCGTAGATGTTTGCTTTTATCTAAGGTATCAAATTTATTAAGACTTAGCTTATACAGCTCTTTGACTCTACAAGGATATTTAGTTTAGAGCGTTAAATTATTAACTTCTGTAATTAAAGTACAGACAAACTTAATTTTTAAAAAAAATATAGGTAATTAATTAATTCAAAAAATTATGCCTCTATGGTATAACAGTTACCCAGCCAATTTTTTTTCCGTGAGTTAGTTATTTAAATCACTAATGTTTTTATGATTTTTAATTTATTTTTGTGCAAAAGTATGTAAGAACATATAATTGTCATTTTATCTTTATGAAGATATACATATTGTCTCCGTGGAGTAAAGGTTAGAGCGTTGAGTTTTGGTCGCATGACCTGGGGGATCTAGGTTCATATTCCGCGGAGGGACAACATAATAATTGTAACTTTGTGAGATCTTTCTCAGTTTAGGAAATTGAAGGCTGAATTTACAGTCTATAAAAAAAAATAATTCAGTACTTTGGATAGCAAGTAAAGCCGTCACTTCTGGTTGCCATTATGAGGTTGTAAGGGACTTCAGAAACTTATACGGAATCGATATAGTTGTCCATGAGTCTGACTGCCTCATCATCATCAGCTCATTAAACGTCCCCACCGAGGGGCACGAGCCTACCCGTATAGGGTGATTAGGCCTTAGTCATCCACGCGGGCCCAGTGCGGGTTGGACGACTTCACACACAACCTTCGAATCTCTCGAACGCAGGCATGAAGGTTTCCTCACGATGTTTTCCTTCACCGTAAGAGCGTCGGATAACGTACATATATTTTCGAAAATTCGAAAACACATTGGTACGTGTCGGGATTTGAACCTCAGCCCTCCTGGTAGGAAGGCGACAGTCCACACCACTGCCTCAATAAGAAGGAATTCGCATTTACGTAATGTTATATGCATATTATTAGCGTCGGTGGCTCAGTGGTGTTGACTGTGGCTTTCCGATCCGGAGAGTGCAGGTTCAATCCCGCCATGTACCAATGTGATTTCGAATTTTCGAAATTATATGTACGTTTATCCGGCGCTATTACGGTGAAGGAAAACACCGTGAGGACACCTGCGCACGCCTGCGAAGTGATTCAAAGGGTGTGCATGAAGTCGTCCAACCCGCACTGGGCCCGCGTGGATGACTAAAGCCAACACGGGTAGGCTCGTGCCCCTTGGTGGGGACGTTTAATGAGCTGATGATGATATGCATATTACCTGATACTTAAGTATTTAAAAGATTGTAATGATCGAGGCGGTCAGTTCGCTCAGTATTGAAGAAAACCAGATATAATATAGGGATATTGACGATCCATCTGGTGTAATGGTTGGACGTCGCTTTTACACCAAGGGTTCCAGGTTCGATACCGGCGCGTGCAAACATTTGAGAGCATGCATATGTCTGTTTGTAATGGTCTAGGTGTTTTCTATGTATAAGATGTATGCATGTATGAAAAAGTGTATTAGTTGTTTAGTAGGTATCCATATTACAGGCTAATGCTTAGTTTGGGGCTAGATGGCGCGTGTGAATGTCAGTGGATATTTATTTATTTATCTAGTAAAATAACCGGGTATAAGATACCTATATCTGTCGTCACGAGTGATGGGCACACGACAGTGTAGACGGAAAATAACTAACTTCTATTATTAAATTCCTTCAATACTGTCTGTCAGGCGCACAGACATCCGAATATACAATTAGACTGGACAAGCCGCCAAGTTTATAGGCAGTCCCAGTGTCGCAATTTCTTTTCGGTTCTTACCTGTGAAAAGTTATTATATTTCTTGGTAAATTTACTGATTCTTGCGATGATGGCATTTACAATTGCACAGGATGGCATTGTGGAAAAAACGGTAATTTCTTCTAATATTCGTGCGTCTTGACTCGTCTCACAGAGCGTAAACTGGCAGCCAGTGTATGCTCGTTGAGCTTACATTTGTCGCACTTAAAAACGCGGCTTGCCCTATCTCCTGTATTAGGAAATCTGTGAAGATACCTAATATCTGTCGTCACGAGTGATGGGCACACGACAGTGTAGACGGAAAAATAACTACCTTCTATTATTAAATTCCTTCAATACTGCGTCTGTCAGGCGTATCACTTACCACCAGGGGGGTTACCGCCATCTCTTAAAACAGTGTTACAATAATATTACTTCGTTTTTCTGGTACAAAAATGCTGACGTAGCGCACCTTTCATACTATAGGGGCACATCTCAAAAAATAGCGTTTTTGTGTTTTACTTATAAACGGGCCCAAAATCAACACATCTACATGACGCTCTTGATAGAGTCAGAACGTGCAATAAAGCCGCTTAAACTTAGTTCATACCTATTTCATATTTCCGAGTAAAGTGTGTTATTTTAATAATGCTGGGATAAACTAAATATGGGATAAGTAATTCATAACTAACATACTCTTATAATATTCTATCATTTTGCAATTAATGTTTCAATTTATTTATGACTGATTTTGTGAGAACAGAAGCGCTCAAGAATCTTCAAACGCGTTTTCCCAACAATCATGTTTTTCGAATTGTGCCCCTATAATATGAAAGGTGCGGTATCATTATAACAATACTGTTTTGAGAGATTATGGTTACAGGTGATAGATTTTAAAAATCGAGATTATTTGATATTCTGGCTAGTTTTTGGTTACACGTGTTAATTAAGCTTGTATTATATTTACAATTACCTAATATACGTTAACTAACGACCCTGAGACAATGAAACAGTTGTTACAATAATAATTTAAATTATTAACATAATAATAAAATATGACATTTAATTATATTCTATTATCATATATTATTACAACAGAAGTGTTAATTTATAATCTAGGTATATAACAATGATGAGTTTAGCTTAAGCAGTGTATGCTAGAAATTCGAGTTATGTAAGACGTTTCTTCATATTAATTTATTCTTTATAGAATTTTGTAAAGAATATTATAATTTGAGAGTAGAATACGTTCAAAAGAAAATATGAAACGCTCATTTTTTTAATCTTCTAAAGGTAGACATTTGACCGCCATCTCACCTGATGGTAAGTGATGATGCGGCCTAGGATGGATCATGCCTGCCTAGAAACAGTTTTTTCACTGTTGCCTTGAAGACGGCCAGGTTGTAATGATCGGGGGAACACATAAGGAGGCAAATAGTTCCATTCCTTTATGAAATGAAATGAATTTTAATTCCTACACTTATAAATATTTATTATCATAACTATTTAAAGGGCTCGAAAAGTGGTTATTATAAAATAACCACTTCATCATCATCAGCTCATTAAACGTCCCCACCGAGGGGCACGAGCCTACCCGTATAGGGTGATTAGGCCTTAGTCGTCCACGCGGGCCCAGTGCGGATTGGACGACTTCACACACAACCTTCGAATCTCTTCGCAGGCGTGCATGAAGGTTTCCTCACGATGTTTTGTTTTAGAAGATTTATAAAACAAAATAATTTACTGAGTATTGTAAACATTAAAAAGGTGTACAGAAAACTCAATGGTATATGTATCTACAAATAGTACACAAGAACTGCTCAATGGGGCTAGCGGCGTTGTGTAAATGTCGGTGTATAAATAAATAAATATCTACTGATATTTACACAGCGCCATCTAGCCCCATATTAAGCGAGGAGCTTGTAGTTAGGGTACTAAACAACTGATAAACATACTTATACATTTTTTTTTGTAAATACATTGAAACACCCATACAAAAGAATGCATGAACATGATGCACACAAATTTTTGTAATGCCCGGGGATCGAACCCGGAACCCTTGATGTAGTAGCTGACGTCTCAACCATTACAACAAATGAGTCAAATATTTGAAATGACTAAAAACTACGGTACTTTCTAAGGTAATTAGCTAACTTTTTTGTAATTCATCATTTATAAGTGGTTATTTAAGAGCGTCGGTGGCTCAATGGTGTAGACTGTCGTCCTCCTACCGGGAGGGCTGAGGTTCAAATCCCGCCACGTACCAATGTGTTTTCGAATTTTCGAAATTATATGTACGTTATCCGACGCTCTTACGGTGAAGGAAAACATCGTGAGGAAACCTTCATGCACGCCTGCGAAGAGATTCAAAGGTTGTGTGTGAAGTCGTCCAATCCGCACTGGGCCCGCGTGGACGACTAAGGCCTAATCACCCTATACGGGTAGGCTCGTGCACCTCGGTGGGAACGTTTAATGAGCTAATGATGATGATGAAATCTTCTAAGGTTCAACCTGCGTTTGCAATGTAAACGGAAAAAATGAAATTTTTTTTACCACCACCACATACATCCGAATATACAATTAGACTGGACAAGCCGCCAAGTTTATATATAGGCAGTCCCAGTGTCGCAATTTCTTTTCGGTTCTTACCTGTGAAAAGTTATTATATTTCTTGGTAAATTAACTGATTCATTGCGATGATGGCATGTTACAATTGCACAGGATGGCATTTTGGGATAAAACGGTAATTTCTTCTAATATTCGTGCGTCTTGACTCGTCTCACAGAGCGTAAACTGGCAGCCAGTGTATGCTCGTTGAGCTTACATTCGTCGCACTTAAAAACGCGGCTTGCCCTATCTCCTGTATTAGGAAATCTGTGACCACCACCATTATTTAATGGATGTTATTATACATATAAACCTTCCTCTTGAATCACTCCGTCTACGAAAAAACACCGCATCAAAATCCGTTCCGAAGTTTAAAGATTGAGCGCACATAGGGATATAGGGACATGGGGAAAAAAAGCGACTTTGTTTTATACTATGTGGATTCCATGTTATTATATGTATGCTATATTTCAGACTGCAGCCTTTCGCTAAGCAAAGATTTTGGCAGACCGTCACCAGTTTTCATAAAAGATGGAGACTTCTTGGCGCCAAATGCGTCCACTGGAGCCATTTTGTTTCAACGTTCGGAAACGTTG
This sequence comes from Leucinodes orbonalis, assembly GCA_019425675.1. Classification (NCBI taxonomy): domain Eukaryota; kingdom Metazoa; phylum Arthropoda; class Insecta; order Lepidoptera; family Crambidae; genus Leucinodes; species Leucinodes orbonalis. The sequence goes on from PQWD01011847.1 coordinate 27,996, forward strand.
ACAGTCGCGTGTCCTGGCGACAAAAGGAAGATAGTTTTGGGAAATCAGACGACGAGTTATAATGTTCTGGTAAGATTTCAGTGCATAGATAATAAACAAAGTTAACGCTATGATCGCCAATGACGCCTTAAAACGCCAGACACAATACATTTTGTATGGTGTCTCGCAGCATATGCGTGGAAGAACTTGTGCCAACTGTGTGACGCCATAGACTAATGATGATGCTGTAGTTATTTAAGACCGTTTAAAGTAAAGATCAACGTTGAGTCTCGTTCTAGATTACGGGCCTTAGACTTCTTTTAGATCGAATGAGCATTCCACTTTCCTTTTTGCAGGAAGCACACTGCATCTTCAACAACACATTCCGAGTTGACCGATGGATCGGATCCTTCGACTCTATCCGCTGCAACACCCAGCCCTGGTTTTCTTCTGAGAAGTAAATGGAGGCTGTTTAGGCGGGAACAAACTTTATAAGTGAGTTAGGTAAAGTACGTGACGTCCTCTTTATAATCATTCCTCTTTCCTACTCGATCTAACCTCCCTTAAGATTCCTTTTCCCACTTGCATAAAATCACTTCTTTATACAAATGATATTCATATTTATACGGTTTTATCCAAATTTATAGTAGATAATAATTTAAAATTTTAATTATTTTGTATGCTATGATGTAACTATTTTTATTATATCTTTGTTATTTGTGTGTATCTATTATATATTTTAATGCAGTAATTATATCTTAAGTTACTTTCCTGATCTTTACTCCTATTATCCAAATTCCGTATTATGTAACCTTTTTCCTATTACTTGTCGTTTCCTCGTTTTACTTTAAAAAAAATATATATATTTAACTTTGACTTTGGCCGGATGCACAAACGTGCAAGGTCATGAAGAAAAAAAAAAAAAAAAAAAAAAAAAAAGTACGTGACAAGTTGAGATTGGCATTTTCTAGTGTTGTGACCAGGGTTGCCACATTTAGGAGAAATGACACATGTGACACAGTTTAAGAACATTAAACTTTAATTTGTATTTATTAGAGAAATTTAATAAGCATTTAAATGATTGATTTTTCCATACGTTTTCCTTTTGGTTACCGATTCGAGCCGATTGTAATAATTCTATATCAAGTTTGTTATTTGATTGATCCAATCGCATTTTGTCAAAAATCGGTACAAAATCGATAGGCCGTCGGGACCCGGGACAATGTCTTCGAAATCGGGACTGTCCCGGCAAAATCGGGACGGGTTGCAACTCTGGTTGTGACATTACTTACTAGGTAGTTTAAATCGTTATTTTTTGCCAGGCAACAAAATAAGAGAAGTATTAAATAAATTAGGTTTGTTATAATTAAAATTCAAATAAATCGGGTATATTCGTTTTAGGCTATTGTGGTAAAAAAACTAATTACCACCCTAAAATTAACATTCATCATCATGAGCTCATTAAACGTCCCCACCGAGGAGGGTGATTAGGCCTTAGTCATCCGCGCGGGCCAAGTGCGGTTTTGACGTCTTCACGCAAAACCTTTGAATCTCTTCGCAGGCGTGCGCAGGTTTCCTCACGATGTTTTCCTTCACCGTAAGAGCGTCGGATAACGTACAAATAATTTCGAAAATTCGAAAACATATTGGTGCGTGGCGGGATTTGAACCCAGCCCTCCCGGTAGGAGGGTAACCACACCATTGAGCCACCGACGGCCAATTAAAGTCTTTTTGTCGACAGAACATTTTTGTCGTAAATTCTTACTACCGACGGCAAAATTGTGAAATCAGCTGCTGCCGGTGGCATTTCCAGAAGCATATCCGCATGTCGAAATTTGCGATTTTCTTCACATTCACAGAGTTGGCTACAAAATAAAGCAAAACTTCCACGTTTTGTATGAAGCATGCTTCGACCCTGCTTCCGTGAGGACGTTATACGTGAAGCACGAAGTGAAACCGTCCAGTGTTTATATACAAAAGAGTAGCGGGAGCAGACCTAGTTTCAATGGTAAGTTCCAAAATCTCTCAAATCTCAATTTGACGACCCATTTGGTGTTGAGACGTCCCCGGGCAGTACAAACATTTGTGTGCACGAACATGTCTGTTTGTAATGGTGTTATACCCGTATGTATGTATTTACAAAAAAAATGTATATAAGTTTGTTTATCCGTTGTTTTGTACCATATACAGGCTTCACGCTTAACTTGAGGCTAGATGGCGCTGTGTGAATGTCAGTGGATATTAATTCAATTATTTCTTTCTTAACCTTTATCAATAAGTCTGAATGCTTGACGATTCGATGTCTTTACTCATACAGCTTCGCCGGGCAAGTAAAATTAATATCTGCTGATTTTGAAATGACTCTTTTAGAGGATTCTTTTAGGGAACCCTTTGAGGACTCTATATTAAAAAAAAGTTTTGGGAGACTCCTTTATAACACTCTTTAAAAGGACGCTTTTAAGGCTACAAGTGATCTGCCAATTGCCCGGTGAACCTGTAAATACCATCTGCAACAGCAGTAGTCAGTTCGAAAAAGTGCGGATCGGCAGGCTTTAAGCACGGCCTTTCCTCATGAGGCTGAAACTGGCAGAAAATTGTAGCAGGAAAACGCGATAGTCAGGGACGATAAAAACCTTGTTACCACAAAAAAGCCGTTTTCATGCATAACTTTGACGGCAACGTGCAAATATTTCATATCATTTAACATATTCTATTGAAAACAGGGACCAAGTCCTTTTTCGTTCCTGGCCATCGCATTTTTTCAGCTAGAATTTTCTGCCAGTTTCAGCCTCTCATCCTTACCTCACGATGTTTTCATTCACCATTTTACTCTCCTTTACATGACCTTAATTATACCAGAGGGAGGACTCTTCGGGCAGGTCAGCATGGCAGATGTGTACAAAGTGAAGAAACAGGCGGAGCGCATTAACCAGTTGATGGGGCCTAATTCTGCCGAACAATATTTATCAAAGACACGGGTGAGTGGTTATTGTCAGCCTATTGCGTCCCACTGTAGGCTGTTTGCCTTCCCGCACAGTAAAGTTTGGGCCGTAGCCCACCACGCAGACCGGATGCTAATTGGTGGATGTTAATTACTAAAAAAAGGTTTTCGAGTGGCATCCACATAACGGGAAAAGAAGTTCAGGCGCATCCAAATGGAATGACCTAGTTTAGAGTTTAGCCGTCAGGTAGCAGATGGATGTCAGCTGCTAGGAATCGGTCCGCGTAGAATTAGGCAAGGCTTTCGTTGAGAAGTGGAAATTTTAGACTGTAATAGTGATGATGATGATAAAATTAAGTATTCAAAAACTTTGAAAATGTTATTGTAGTTTTATTAACTAGAAGCATAGATTTAAATATACAAGATAAGCAACTTGCGCGTTAACACGTTCCCACCGCACATATGATCACAATCATATGCCCGGGTTGCATCAAATCAGTACTCGTGAAACGTCAACAGAGTCAAACCTAACGACGCGCGGTAAAAAATCTTAAAATGGTGTAACGTGTTGGAAAGAATTCATTTCAAGGTCACAAAAACATAATAAAGCCATCCTTATTATTTTCAAACGTAGGTTCTAATGTTTGTAATTAAATTAACGTAAATCTGTAAAAACTAAAATTACGTTTCAAATATTGCGTTTAAAGGTCAGTGTTACCACTAAAATCAAATCTGGTTTGCACACTTGTGGAAAAAAATTGTAACAATAAATATATGAATATAATGTTTTCTATTTTCACGTATATTAACCTCAATGGTTTTCACAAATTATAATATTATCATATATTGACTGCAATTTGAAAAATGCATCAAATCTTTATTGTCTATTATTTTTGTTAGTGACCAATAGTCTGCATACCAATGTTTAGCCATGTACTTTAAAATTGTGGAATGTTTCATAAAAACTTCCACCCCCCGTTTTAGGGTAGTGCAGGTTAGAATAAGACAAAAGTAGCTGTTTAGTCAGCAACGTATGTCAGTTATTAAAAAAAAAACAATACGAGTTCACTAACCTAAATAGCAATTACATAATTTACCCATACTTACAAAACAACATTGAAATTATTTTAAATGTCTAATTTATCATTATTGAAAATATGTTTATTTTATTTATAATTTTGTGCAAAATTTCTTATGACAGGCAACACCACCCCGAAATTGCACGATTGTGTTTCTGTCTTTGTTCAAAGTAAGCAGCGGTATTGTCTTTGTGCCTTGAGGAAGTGAGACAAATATATTTGCTTTGAAATCTTTTCTGGTTTCAAAGTTACGTCTTTGCAGTTATAGAAGTGGTTACACTTTTATCGCCAGGCGCGCATGGTTATTGCTACTCTATTTATTTATCTCAATGACTAGAAGCAATAATATTCTGTATATAAAGGTAGATATGACACCCATGCCTCAAAAACGACCCTCCGAAGAGAGTAAAGTTTGTACTCTTTTGTTTAGGTAAATGTGTTCCAAATTCGAAATATGTGTATGTGTGCTGGCACTGCATTCGGAACACTTTATTCGATTGTTTTGTGAGCATATCACGAATCCATACTTTTTTACATCATTGACTAGAAATCGCACTATCGCATTGGAACAGTGGCTAGCAGATTAATAATAATAATAATTAATAATACAAACAGTAATAATCTGATCTAGTAAGAAACGATTCTTTTACTGCAAATCAAATTTATCGATAGATTAAATCTTAGTGGTAGTATATGACTGTTTCCCGCGTACAATGCTAATGTCAAGAGAGAGATGTTAGTGACGTGACATCACTCTTCAATTGGTTAGGGATAGGAAGCGTTGATCGTTTCATTTCCGTCTAACACTAGTTTTTTTGTAACTATGTGTTTACGTTGTTGAATAAACAATTATATTTATTTGTTTATTTAAATGTGATATATCCATTCTATTGTTCAACTTTTCCTACAGTTCCTTACTCGCGGCCATCTTGCCGCCCGCGCCGACTTCTCTCTTGGCGCCGAACAGAAAGCGTCATTCCACTACGTGAACACCGCCCCCCAGTGGCAGTGGACTAACGCCGGACCCTGGGCAGCTTTGGAGGACGTATGGTTATTTTATTTATGATCGGCTTACTCTTGCGCAATGCGTCCTACCCGTGCTATCATACACAGCTGAGACATGGACGCTGGCTGCGGGATTGGTTCACAAGTTCAAAGTCACTCAACGCGCAATAGAGCGAGCTTTGCTCGGGGTCTCTCTTAGGGATAGGATCAGAATTGATTGAATCCGTAAGAGAACTAAAGTTACCGACATAGCCGGCCGGATCGGCAAGATGAAGTGGCAGTGGGCTTCACGTATGTGCAGAACCGATGGCCGTTGGACCTAACATCTGTCGTCTCCAATCTTATTTTCAAGTAATAGATGTAATAAATAATAGATTTATCAATTTATTTTACTTTTAATATGGATTGTGTTGCCATACGAATTTAATTTATTTTTATTAAATTTACCGCGCTTTTATCCTAAAACTGTGTTCTATTCAGTGCATGCGAGTCGCGAAAGTCAAAACGTATTCTCTTCATTCGCAGGGTCTCCGCAGAAGAGTAAAAGCCCTCGGACGCCCTGTGACGGTGTACACGGGCACGTTCGGAGTGTTCCCGCTGGGAAACGGTCAGGGTTTGCACCTGGCCACGGACAAAAACAACAACAATGTCGTACCGGTGCCTATGTACTTCTACAAGGTTAGTGGACGCCAATGGAAAGGTGGATACGCCACCCGTGCCTCAAAAACGAACCGCCAAAAACAATACAGTTGTAGGCTCTTTGTTTAGGTAAATGTACATCATCATCAGCTCATTAAACGTCCCCACCGAGGGGCACGAGCCTACCCGTATAGGGTGATTAGGCCTTAGTCGTCCACGCGGGCCCAGTGCGGATTGGACGACTTCACACACAACTTCGAATCTCTTCGCAGGCGTGCATGAAGGTTTCCTCACGATGTTTTCCATCACCGTAAGAGCGTCGGATAACGTACAATATTTTTCGAAAATTCGAAAATACATTGGTACTTGTCGGGATTTGAACCTCAGCCCTCCCGGTAGGAAGGCGACAGTCCACACCACTGAGCCACCGACGCTCTTTAGGTAAATGTACGCTCATTCGAAATATATGTGTGCTATCGCTGCATTCGGAACACTTTCTTCGGTTGTTTTGTGAGCATATCACGATCATCAGCATTTAACGTGCATTGCACTTCCTTAGATAAACAATAAAATAACTAACTTTACTAGGTGGTGGACTCGGTACTGAGTCGTCTTGGTAGTTACCACCGCAGTGACAGATATCGTCCCGTGAAACACGAGTGTTATGCACTTTTGTGTTTCGGGATGAGGGCACTGTACCTAGTGAAATTACCGGGTATAAGAGACCTAACATCTGTTGTCTCGGGTGTCGGGCGCAGTGCGGCATTGATGGAGGATAATAACTGTCTATCAGTTGTTGGTCTCCTTTAATGCCGCTCTGTCATGGTCTGGCGTATCACTTACCATCAGGTGAGCGTCCAGACCACAGATTTCCCAATACAGGAGATAGGGCAAGCCGCGTTTTTAAGTGCGACAAATGTAAGCTCAACGAGCATACACTGGCTGCCAGTTTACGCTCTATGAGACGAGTCAAGACCAGGGGCGTAGCTACCGCCGTATTTGCCGTATCAATTATACGGGGCCCCCGGCCACGGGGGCCCCCAAAGTGTGTAAGGAAAAAGAATAAAAACTTTCTAATTTATTTTACTTTAAAATGACAAATTCTATAAAGCAATTCCTTTTTTTCCCGCCTTAAGCATGCGTTCAAATGTTGGCAACACTCTACATCGTTATGCGCGGCTACGGGACTTCCCCGTTTTACTTACTTTATCTTCAACTAACTATGATGCAACTTTAAAAGAACTTCTTCTAAAACCGAAAGGTGAAATAAATTATTGAAGCCCTACGATTCAAAACGAAATTATTAGTTTGCTTTAGGAACAATATTATCTCAGAAATTAAAAAAGCTCCATTTCTGACAATAATTCTGGATACAACACAAGACTTGTCAAAATTGACCAACTATCTGTAGTTTTTCGATATATCTCGGTTACAGAAAATGATGATAATGTGCCTAAAGAAATAAAAATCTGTGAGTCCTTTTTAGGATTTATAGCAGTAACCGATTGCAGTGCTGCAGGTCTGAAAACTGTCATTTTAAATTTGACTAAAGAATATGGAATTGATTTGACTAAATGTAGAGGACAGGGATACGATGGAGCAAATGTTATGTCGTGTATGGAGGATTACAAACCCTAATAAAAGAGCATGCTCCAAATGCCGATTATGTTCATTGTGCTGCGCACGCTTTAAACTTGGTTTTGAACGATGCTGCGAGACATGTTCGTGAAGTATCGACTTTTTTCGATAATTTAGAAAAAATATATACTTTTTTGGCAATAGTATAAAACGCTAAAAATATTTTATTGCCCTTAAAAAGGTATGTCCTACAGATGGTCTTCTAGGAACGACGCTTTATTAGCAGTAAAAAATTTTTTACTAATCATGAAAACTTTGTACCAACTAAATTTAATTTCAAATAAAAAAGATGAACGTGAAGAATGTAAAAGTATTATTAATATTTTAGAGAGTTTTGATTTCTTAGTGTTCGTTACATTTTTTCTTCACATTTGAAATTATTAATCCTGTTTCTAAAGCTCTACAGCAAAAATAATGACTTATAGAATTCTAGTATTTTATTAAGTAATCTTTTAAATAGACTGTGCCAATTAAGAAATCAGAATTCGTTTAATAGTTTGCTAAATGAATCCAAAGATTTAGCAAAAGAGTGGGGGGTTAAAACTGTTTTTAAAAAAAGTAGGCGAAAGATAACGAAGCGTTTTTTTTGTTGAGTTATCACAAGATGAGAGAATTTCCGACCCGGAATCCTATTTCAAAGTCAATGTATACTATTGCTGTTTAGATATATTAATTTTTCAAACTAAAGAAAGATTTCAGAGCCTTTGCAACCTGAGTAGTATATTCGAAATATTACAACCGGAAAAACTCCTATCTTCTTCAAGCGAAGAGATATTAAACGCTTCCGGTTTACACTTAATCTTTCATTAATCTTTGTGACCAATTAAAAGCTCTAAAACATGCTTAAATTCTGAAATTAAAAAAATATATTCCATTAAAGAACTCATTGAATTATTGCTAGTAAAATTCAATAGTCTTGCATCCAGTTTTCCCGAGGTAATCACTGCATGCTTTTTATTCTTGACCCTTCCAGTTACAACCGCAACGGCAGAAAGAAGTTTTTCAAAATTAAAACTAATAAAAAATTACTTAAGAACTTCGATGGGACAAGAACGGCTGTCAGACATCTCACTATTGTCCATAGAGGCAGAAACTTTAGAAAAACTAAAATCATCATCAGCCATAAATGATTTAATAAATCAGTTTGCCGAAAAAAAGGCAAGGAGAGTGAATATTTAAAATTCGATTTTTATTGTAAAATGGTATTATATATAAAAGAAAAAAATATAAATATTTTTTTTCTTTTGTGAAAAATCATTACCTTCATATAAGGGCCTCCAAAAAAATTTTTATACGGGGCCCCGACAAGGCACGCTACGCCACTGGTCAAGACGCACGAATATTAGAAGAAATTACCGTTTTTTTTTTTCAAAATGCCATCCTGTGCAATTGTAACATGCCATCATCGCAAGGAATCAGTAAATTTACCAAGAAATATAATAACTTTTCACAGATAAGAACCGATAAGAAATTGCGACACTGGGACTGCCTATAAACATGGCGGCTTGTCCAGTCTAATTGTATATTCGGATGTCTGTGGTCCAGACCGTCCTGTACACTTAATACATAAAAAAAAAATAACGAAATGCACAATCACGAAGAAACATCAACCGAAAAATGTCCGAGTCTAAATCACTTCATCATCTGAATCCAATTCGGCCGCAAACTAAGCATTTAGCCTGTAATATGGGTAGGTACTAAACAATGGATAAACATTCTTAATATTTTTTTTTAAATACATACATATTATACATAGAAAACACCCAGACCAATACAAAGATGTTCATGCACACAAATGTTTGTACTGCCCGGGGATCGAACACGGAACCCTTGGTGTAGTAGCTGACCTCTCAACTATTACACCGAATGGGTCGTCGATATAAAAAAATATATAGTTAAGAAACGTTTAAGCACGAGTATGTTTATCCGTTGTTTAGTATCCATATTACAGGCTTAATGCTGAGTTTGGGACTAGATGACGCTGTGTGACTGTCAGTGGATATTTAAGTTGCCTTTGACCGTTAATTTAGTACAAACCGTCAAAATATATCTGTCTCTCTCCCACCCATAGCTAGTATATGATCCAAGCAGTGAGACAGCTACAGCGTTCCTAAGCCCCAACTTGCCGGCGAGGAACAACTCGTTGGAGACCACGTGTGAGACCTGCACATTACCATGGTTCGAAGGTCGGACCGAGTGCTGCGATTACGAAGACATTGCTGCCTTAACTGAAGTGCCTGATCTAAAAGTGAAAGGGGTGTTTCTTTGAGAGACGTTTAGGCGCGATTGGTGCAATCGTAAAAAAAACCACTTATTTATTTATTTAACAAATGCATGATGAGTTTGCACCAAAATGTCAGCATGCTAGTTGATATCAAATTGCATACACTTCATGATGTCAAAAATATATAAAATTAGTAAAAATTATGTTAAAAAAATTAAAAAAATATTAAAAATATTCCCGTAATTGAACGTCCCGTCGTCGTCCCATCGCGAATTGGACGAATTGCTAATTTGTGATTTTTTTACAATGGGACCCATTACGACTATTTAAACGTTTGAGAGATACTACCATAACGCACCTGAAAGGGGTTCAAGAATATAATTTTGTGGTCCTTATTAAAAAATATTTACATCTTTATAAATTATATTTTTTGTCGTAAGTGAACGGTATACGTTACCTGGTGGTAAATGATTTCCTCACGAGTTTACCACCTAGTAAATGTAAACTATGAAAAAAAATGTGTTTCTAGCATCTGGGTAGTAAAGTAGGTACCTATGTACCTACGCGTCTTCATTTGCTGTAACGCGTAAAAGTGCAGTTTGCTGCTGACTTGAGGTATAACTTACAAAAACGATATCTATCAGGTGCTTTAAATTATAATCTAATTTATTATTATTTATTTGAAATACAATTATTTATTACTATATTAGCGTTTATAAGTTACCTATAAAATTGTTTTTTCGATTTTATTGTTGAAATAAATAATTAATTTGTCAAGTGTGTTATTTAATAAACCTTAACATTTAAGCTTAAAGTTATGCTTCGGCACATAACAGTTCGGCTCGCCTGGCATGATATCCGGGCCTCGCAATACTCGTACATCGGTGAAACAACGAGATGGTAAAAATATGTGGATGTGTTTGTTATCATCATCATCAGCTCATTAAACGTCCCCACCGAGGGGCACGAGCCTACCCGTATAGGGTGATTAGGCCTTAGTCGTCCACGCGGGCCCAGTGCGGATTGGACGACTTCACACACCACCTTCGAATCTCTTCGCAGCATGCATGAAGATTTCCTCACGATGTTTTTTCACCGTAAGAGCGTCGGATAACGTACATATATTTTCGAAAATTCGAAAACACATTGGTACGTGTCGGGATTTGAACCTCAGCCCTCCCGGTAGGAAGGCGACAGTTCACACCATTGAGCCACCGACACTCACACTGTGTTTGTTATACTTTCATGAAAAAAATACCTAATGGGATTTTGACTCACATAAACATAATATAAACTAACATTATATTGATACTGTTTTAGGCGACGATAGCCCCCTAGGACTGCTAGAAATATCGTTAATTACTAGTTCAAACATAAACATTGAGCAAGACCAATGAATAAAAATACTTAAAATATAAATTATAATTTTATTTTACAGGCAAAAGATCACCCCAATTACTGGATCTTGCGCATCTATAAGTATCTTGATCGTGTTTTCCCTTCGAAAATATAACCTCCTTCAATTCCCCTTGAGCGGTACAAAGTCGACAAATCGTATGACCAGACCTCACTATGGGCGCTCTAACTATTCGCGGCCATTGTGGGTCATCTGCTGGCCTATCACCTTTCTTCAAAATAACATACGAGAACAAATCCGCTGAAACATCCGACTTCTTTGGAAAAGGCAAAGACTCATACTTCATTAGGAAGTTGCATGGCGTTTGTTGTTCTAAGTACCTGGGACAAACATTATCGTTTGGGCATGGAGCAAATGCATACCCTTTATTACTACCTTTGTTTGAATTTAGTACAAATTCCCTCGCTTCGTTCACAACTTTAAAGCCGGCATTACTGCCCTGTTCGACAACTATTAAATAGTCTTCAGTTTTACTCCACAATTTCTGTATCGTTTCCAATCTGGCTTTCATACTGGGCATTTCGAATAAGGTAAATGCTGATAATACTATGCTGTACTTCAAATCAGACGATGCTGGTAAGAATTGACGTTGGAAGTAGCCTTTCAAGGGCATTTCTACGTTGTCCTTGCCACGGCAGAGTATTAATCTGGCCAAATCGTTCATATGCGTTGATGTGTCTACGGAGAAATATTCATAGATATCCCCATTCCAGTATGTGTTTACTGCCCATGTGCCCGTTCCAATACCAGAGCCGAAATCGAAAAAACTTCTAGGTTTGTAATCGGGAAACTTTTTCCTTATATCGTCTAGTATTCTCACTAATATAGCATACTCTGGGGCAGCTCTGGCCATCAAATATTGCAAACTAGTTGGTTTGTCGTACAGTATGTTACCCCATCTGTAAACATTGCTTTTCAGGAGATTGAATACTTTTGATTGTAACTTTTTATCTTCATTCGGATCACCGTTCACAGTTTTGTTAAGCTTATTGAAGATTTTTTGTGTTTTTGTATCTATGTGAAATAAAAGAGAAAAATTATCACCAAAATATTTAAATACATTAAGAAGCAGTATCAGCTCATTATATGTCCCCATTGAGTGGCAGGAGACCACCCAGAAAGAGTCTACACTCATTACGCCTTAGTAGTCCACGCTGGCACAGATTGGCTAACTTCACACACAATCTTTGAATTTCATCACAGGTTTCCTCACTATGTTTTCCTTCACCATAAGAGTGTTGGATAAACATACATATGATTTTGAAAATACATTGGTATGTGGCAGGAAGGCAAGAGTTTACACCAATGCCCAATTATGTTATGTATTTTTTTTCAATAATAGATATCATGTTGGCAAGAAAACTACTAAGTTCACCTTATGATTAGTGACATAACAGCCTATTACAACACTGACTAGAGAAACAAATGACTTGTTTATAATTATTTTCCGTCACCACTTCCAATATCGCAATATGTACAGAATGGTGTAAGTTTTCATGTATTCCCAGTAATTTCACTACTACAGTGCTGGTTAGCTGAAAGGTTGTAAATAAAACCAAAATAAATAGGTCAAGAAAAGCTACAAACCTATATCGGTGTCTTCTGGAGGAAGAAGTCTGGACCTGAGGTAGTTGGTAAGGTTAACACTGTCCTGGTATAACGCGCTAGCGCCGGTGTCTTCAATAATTATTTTTATAGCTTGCCGAATATCGGGTGGTATGCTAGCTACCTTCACTCGCGTTGAGCCAGGGTGTTTCCGCGGTTTGTATTCCTTTTTCTCAAAGCTTTCTTTTAAAGTGGCGTCTAGAGATACTCTTGTAGAATAGTTAAGATTTTGCAAAGTTCTCAAAGTTATTTTTATTTTTCTGTACATATTTATAACCTAAATTCGAGCAACAATAACAAAACTAATGTCAATTGTCAAAACTTGAGATGCAGTGTTGCCACCATAATTTTAGAAATTGGGATTTTTGAGAAGTTAAAAAGAGCTAGATTGTGCATCAAAAAAGTTCTGTTCTAAAACTGTGAAATAATTATATCATCATGAAGTCGTTTTATTAAAGCGTCTAAACAAACGTCTTTATTTTTATTATCTATAGGCAGACATTTGACCGCCATCTCACCTGATGGTAAGTGATGATGCGACCTAGGATGTATCATGCCTGCCTAGAAACAGCCTATTCACTCTTGCCTTGAAGACGGTCAGGTTGTAATGATCGGGGAACACACAAGGAGGCAAAGAGTTCCATTCCATTGCGGTCCGTTGCAAAGGAATGGAAGCAAAAAAGTACTTGTTAGCATGTCGAAAACTTCATACTTTGGTAATATTTTCAAGACTAGAGAAAGAGCTAGGTTGCTCTTTTCAGGCTAAATCGTTAAAAAGGAGTTCACCCATACTAAAAAGTGCTAAATCTAGACACAAAAGGGCTAAGGTCGCAACACTGCATAAACATTCGCAAAGATTGGTATATGTTAAAACAAAATGGAAATATTTTGTAACCTTTTATTATATGTAATGTTATACTTATTCTCGCCTTTTTAACTAAATTTAAGTAAATTAGTAATTGAAACCAAAAATAAAAATTTTACAGTAGATGATGCAGAAAATGATATACGGCAAAGAAATTAACATAGCCCTCTGAAACCGGACAAAGTATTACTGAATATTTCATTCCATTGTTGAATATTTAGGGATATCGCTTAAAGAATACTGTGTCGGTACGGTCGATAACTCTCAGACCAAGGAAACATGTTTCAGGGCGGTAACTTAGTTCAAATCATTAATATAAATATATTTATTTCAATGGTTCAAAGTTTTATCTCCAGCTAAGACCATGGGGATAGATGGCACTTATATTGACTTATATCGCCTATAGAGTTACTCAATATTATATTAATAAAAAGATAAAATTAAAAGTTGGGTCTTTTAGTAACAAAATATTTACTCACAATAATTATGTCATTCATACAAGTGTTTCAAAAGTAATAGCTAAACTCTAAGCTCATAAACAAAGGCAGTTAAACATAGAAACCTAATATAAAGAAATGTCTGTTCTTCACAGCATGCATCAACCATACAAATAAATATATTATTCAAATAAAATGTTTAATGTTTCACTCTGGCAATTTCTTCTTGTTTTTGTTTACTAATGCAAGTTCTGAAATTCATTCACTTCATTTTGACACTTCCGCCAGTCCTTTGTAGTAGCTATGCATTCCTGGAATATAAACAACAACAAACATATATAATATACAATGTATAAGAAGTATTATGGTAGTGTAGTGTAGTATAAAATGTAAGTCCAGACAAGCAATGAATATTTAAGGTTAAATTATGTTCATTTTATATAAAGACACTCTCAGCCTGATAAACTGGTGACCTGGTTTAAGTAGAGACAGCTTCCATTCTGTACAGTACATCATCATCAGCTCATTAAACGTCCCCACCGAGGGGCACAAGCCTACCTGTATAGAGTGCTTAGGCCTTAGTTGTCCATGCGGGCCCAGTGCGGATTGGATAACTTCACAAACAACCTTTGAGTCTCTTCGCAGGTGTGCATGAAGGTTTCCTCACGATGTTTTCCTTCATCGTAAGAGCATCGGATAACGTACATATAATTTCGAAAATTCGACAACACATTGGTACATGTCGGGTTTTGAACCTCAGCCCTCCCGGTAGAAAGGCGACAGTCCACACCATTGAGCCACCGACGCTCTACAGTACAGTACATATTATTCTGCAATGATGAAGGTGGTGATGTATTCATAAGATACTCTACATCCGCTGTCCAATAGCTAAAATGCTGTTAACTGATGAGTACATAAAAAAAATTAAAACCCTGTTTAACGGAAAAAAACAAACTTAGATATGACATCTCTTATATTGCTATATATTTATTATATTTTAATTTCTCTTCTTTTTCTTCTCTTCTTATAGTTTGATAGCACTATATGAATGTATACATATAAAATTCTTCCAAGGTATATGCGTTAATACTGTTTATACGTATGTATTTGTGATGTATGTTTATGAAAATATTATTTATTATATTTATTGTATTTTATTTATATATAACTTAGGTTTCAACTTTTGCACAGCCCAATTAATCATTATCAAGAAATTATCCTCTTCTCAAGGTTACTGGAAGAAATTGCTCTTTAGTAATAAGACCGCCTTATTTGTACACTTTTTGTCTATGTTTTCCCTTGTAATGTGTTTTATGTGCAATAAAAGTTATTATTAATTATATCACCATAATGATATGTACCAGTCACACATATCATATAGTATGTAAAATCGTGTACAATTTAAGATTTTTAATTTCTTAAGAGCTGAACTATAAATTGTGCTCATCAGTTAACGGCATTTCAGCTTGCGGGCGGCAGACATAAAATGAAACGGAATACAGATCCTGTTTCTCTCTCAAACATTGAGCTCCAACAGTCCACTACTCAAAAAGATCTCCCCCATTTTACGCTAAATATCCCGGTTCTACGCTGCTTCATTCGCCCTCCCAAATACCTTGCGCATGTCATCGGTTCATCAGACTGGCGGTAGTCCTATGCTATACTAGACAAACGCGAATGTTTATACCTGAACTTTATAATGAAGTTCTAAACAGCCGGTTTTCTTAAGCATGCTCTCGACTGGGTCGTCGTCGTCTTCCGCTGGCCTTTCGCGAGGTTTTATTGTCATATTTATTGTATTGGTAATATTTAGAAATTCACAAACATAACCTATATCACAATTGACAAATAACAGCTGATATTCTGACCGACGTAGGACTGTTGATAAAATATCGATATATCGAAATATCGATATTATTATTCAGAAATATCGATATTTATTACTAATATTGTTTTGGGCGATATATCGATACTTCGATATTGAAATATGAATATCGACGGTCAATATTTTTTAAAAATAAGTTTTATTATCTATGATCTGGTCTCTGTACTACTCTGTAGTCGGTGATTATAAGCAAGTTTAAAAGAAAGGTTATGTAAAAATTTACTGTCTTGTTGTATTAATGTAGTGGAAAGGCACGTGTTTACTCAGTTTTAACTTATTTAAAATCTAGTTACATATAATAGTAAACTTCATAATTATGTTGCTTCGAAAATTCTTTATTGTGTGGACATATTTTAAGAAAGTAACTCTTTCAGTGCCTAATAATCGTAGTAGTCAAACAGCTGAACATATAAAAACGAGTGTTTTTTGAAAACTCTTACTGAAAGTTATTGGGTATGCATAGTTCTTTAATGAAAATTCAACAATAATTGTTAAGACCTAACATTTTCATACTTTATAATTTAATTTATTTAATAAATTACTGAATTAAAAAACTGTGTAAATCATTTCTGAGCCGACTTAGGATTGTTTTTTTTTAAACGAAGACTATAAAAAAAATATCGATCTATCGAAATATCGATATTTTTTTTCGATATATCAAACTCCGATATTGGATATATTTAAAATATCGATATATCGAGAATACGATATTTTAAAAAATATCAATCCTAGACCGACGGAAGTGACATTGACAATGCGGCTGATTAACAAAGTAATACTTTAAGATACGCACAAGATAGTTTTTAGTCTAAAATGAACGTGGTTTAAGACGTTCCGTTTGATGCAAAATTTATGTACAATGAAGTTACATACATTGTATTTGTTATACATGGAAACTTTAGCCATTTTATGAACTTATCTACACTAATTTATAAAGAGGAAAGATTTGTATTTTTGTATGTTTGTATATCAAAACTACTGACCGATTGCAATAATTTTTTCACCATTAGAAGCTGCATTATTCAAAAGTAACATAGGCATATATATCACGCTAGTCCTATAGATGTGGAGCAGTAACCGAAAATGTTTCAAAAACGGGGGAAAGTATCGTTTCTGAGGCCTTCCGTGGCGTGCGCTGAGCATATAGTTAAAGTTATACAAAAATGCTCTATGGATGAATTGTTCATCTTAATATTATCTTTAAAAAAGTCCGCGAGAGCATATGTCTACCTTTTATAGTTTACCCATAAAAATCGTTTTAATGATTTAGATGTTTGCTCCAAAGTAATGTCATTTTGGCAACCGGATTTCGAAGTAAATGGTTTAATCCTTATAAAAGTTTGCTCTAGATAACTTTTGAATTGTTCAATCGGTTACCTTTAGACTATTAATTCATCCAAAAGATACCTATTAGGTAAGTACTTACCTACTATTTCAAAAATACGTAAAAAAGACGCGGGGCAGCGCGCGGCGTGATGTGACTAGCCAGCCGGGCAACGCAGCGGTGTGGGGGAGGGGATGCAGCAGACGTGTCACGTAACCGATCTTAAACATTTTGTAGACTATTAAACTTGCATTTTTTGTTCGAGTAAAAAAGTTCTTTTCAGAACTAATTATAAATTGTTCATTCAGGCTTTACTGCTATAATATCCTAAATTCTATTCTTATTCTCTATATATTTTTCTATAGAAATTATAATATCCTAATTTCTATTCTTATTTTTATCTAATAAAAAAAATCATCAATATGCCAAGAAAAAGGTCTCTCTCTCTATCTAAAGTTGCTCTCAAGCGAGATAAGCAAAAATACGACGTGATGAAGAATCAGTTTCTGAAATTTTGATCGTCTCGCAAATCAGAGAGCGTATGCGTTGCAATCACGTGCAAGCGAATCTTGCGCCGAACGCTTGCACCGCCTTGCTCAAAATAGTGACAGAATGTCACAATCACGTGCAAGGGAATCAAGCGCCGAACGTGCGCTTCGTCTTTCAGCACAAAATACCCGATCATCACAACTACACGAACGACAATCGAGTGCTGAACGCTCGCAGCGCCTTGCAGAAAATAGAGTTAGGAACTCGCAAACACGTGCCAGGGAATCTAGCGCCGAACGCTCGCAGCGACTTATTGTACAGAGAGAAAGACAACAGTCTTTAACAACTAGGACGCGTAATGGATTTTTAGCTCATAGCAATAGATCGGCATTCAGTTACGATCCACAAATTAATTATGCTCATCAAAACAGCATCCAAATCGGAGCAATGAATAAGGTTTGCCTCGATGTTTTGCAAAAAAATGGAATGATGAAACGAACGGTATGTGTTGCGCGTCTGGAAAAGTTATTCTCCTAAATAACAGAGCACCAGAACCAATAAAAAGCCTATTGACTAATAATCACACACTTTCTGCGCATTTTTTGAACAATGCACGTAGATACAATAGTATTTTTCAGATGACTTCGTTTGGGGCAAAAGAAATTAGAGAGGGAAATTTTATGCCCACCTTTAAGGTAGAAGGATAAGTCTACCATCTTATAAGTAGCCTCTTACCACCAGCAGGACAAAACCCTCAATTTCTGCAAATATATTTTATTTCAGAAGCTGACCAACTATCTTTGCGAGCAAACATGGCCCCTACGCTAAAAATTGATTTGATCAACGAATTGCAGACCGTATTAAATAGCCACAATATATACGTACGAAGTTTCAAGCATAGTATCGAACTTAACAACCCGGAAAGTTTAAAACTAATCATTAACTTTGATCGCACACCTCAGGCAGAACACCAAGGCAGATATAACGCTCCTTCCATAAATGAAGTGGCCGTTCTGTTGGTCGACGAAGACAAAGGACCCAGGGATATTGTGCTGCATGATAGAGACGGACAACTAAAACGAGTGTCGGAATTGCACCGCGCTTACGGTCCGTTACAATACCCACTTATATATGTAACAGGAGACGACTGATATTATGTGAATATTCCTCAGCAGAATGCATTACGAAATAAGACAGTGTCATGTATGCAATATTATGCCTACCGTTTAATGATTAGGACGAACTGTTTTAACACACTGCATTATTACAAAGATTTGTTTAATCAGTATTGTGTTGATATGATGGCGAAGATGATTACAGAGAGGTTAAATTTTATTTCCCGAAACCAACAAAAGCTTGGAGCGGGATAACTATATTCATTTGAGGGATGCTTTGCGCCCTTTTCGGCATTTACCGCCAATTTATAATATATCTTTATAATTATGTACAATCTACTATATAAAAATAAGTCGGGTTTTCCTTCCTGATGCTATAACTCCAGAACGCACGAACCGATTTCCACGGTTTTGCATTCGTTGGAAAGGTCTCGGGCTCCGTGAGGTTTATAGCAAATAAAATTCAGGCAAAATTTCAACAGAAATGCGGGAAAATCTTTTTTCACATATAGCGCCATCTCTGATACATAGCATGTACTACAAACCAATATTTTAAGTAGATGGAATTCTTTGATCACCAAACGAAATGTTACATAAAACGAGGCCATCTGGTGGCGAAACGGAGTTCGCTGGGTTTGCTAGTAGTACATATATATTTGATTTAATTATCGAGTGTCTTACCTAAGTGCCCATTCTTGCGCCCTACAAAGTCTACGTACTGCGCCTGGTCACCGCCTGTATCCACGGCACTCATCGGCATTTCGCATTATATGAATTTCTATTTCACTATATTATATCACCTCATAAAATAGACTTAGGCTCGTATCCTTGAACAAAAACTCAACGGTGATCTTTACTTAAATTGAATTTGAGAGGTATAGCGCTATGTACGATAAATAGCGGCATCTCTTTCTAACTCTATTTAAGTAAAGATCAGTGCGTTTTAGAATACGAGCCTTAGGGAGAAGAAAGGAATCGCATTTAGTTCAGGCTAGTGTCCGACCGAAGCTTCGGCTTCGGCCTCGGCTTCGGCACCTTCGGCCAAAAGGCGAAACCTTCGGCTTCCAAAACCCGGCCGAAGCCGAAGGTTTCGCCGAAGATCCGAGCAACCGTCGGGATTGAACGAACTGTTACGAAAGACTGAGAGACAGCATTTAATTGACTAACATTTAATTATTTATTAAGAAATTGGTGTTTGTTCATTTTATTTATTAGTCTAGTTTCGGCTTTGTCGAGTAAACAAAGACTGATTGATTGGTCTGATTGTGATTTATAAATAACTTAATAAATAAATGATTATTTTTTTACGAATAAATCACAAACTTTTTTATCATCTTTGAACCCACTTCATATGAGACAGTCAATATATTGAAGTTTGAAATAATCTATAACATTAATTGTAGCTTGTAGACAATATTGAACAAAATTACTAAGAGCTTATAAACCTTCGGCTTCGGCTTCTGCCGAAGATTGTGGCGATTGCCGATTAATCGGCTTAGGCTTCGGCTTCGGCCCAAAATAGACCTTCGGTCGGACACTAGTTCAGGCACAGATAACAAATACTATACAGATATCCCATACCACAGATAACATAAATACTATAGTCTCGGCTAAAACTTGTTTTTTATAAAAATAATTAATTAACTTAATTTCTTTTTTAGGCCAGGAAGAAATTTCATAATGAATAAGCATGCCTTTGTTCAATTTTTTCCGTGTACTGTTTTTATTGTATTACTGTGTGCATAAATGATTAATAAATAATAAAACCACCATAATTTTGTATAAATTATTAATTTATTTTAAAAAATAACAAATATTATTCCCTAACTAGTATCCTAGGCGAGTATCTTGCTCTTGTTCCTCAAAGCGACGTACGCTACGAAGATGGACATTATTGTCGCCTACTTCAGAGTTCACCCAAGGTCCGGAGTAGCCTGCAATGGAAATTAGTAATTAATCTATTCATATAAATATTGGAGTGTTTGTTTGTAATATTGAAATAACCATTTTTTTCCTCATAAATATGTCAATTTATACGGTACATACGCCAAAATATATATTTTTAAAATTTTTGTCAGTCCATCTGTCTGTTTGTATCGGGTAATCTCTGGAACGGCTGGATGGATTTAGACGGGACTTTTTGGCAGGTACTGATGTAATAAGGAAAATACTTTATTTAAGACAACACTTAATTTGGAGAAATAAAGCAATGTATTACCGCGCGGCGCACAGCCAAATGTCACGCGAGCCGCGCGCTTTTGGATTGTTTTACTGTGGGGGGAATTTAATCTTACGGTAAGTTTATTGTTGATCAAAGTCTGTGGACAACTTGTGAATGATTTGGAATGTATGTAATCAATGGGATGAGTAATGGTTAAGACGAAAACCACTACACCAAGAGTTCCGGGTTCGAACACCTTGTAGTACAAACATTTGTGTGCATGAACATATCAGTTTGTATTGGTGGTATGTAGGTAGTATGATTAGAGCGTCGATGGCTCAATGGTGTGGACTGTCGCCTTCCTACCGGAAGGGGTGAAGTTCAAACCCCGACACGTACCAATGTGTTTTCGAATTTTCGATAATATATGTACGTTATCCGACGCTCTTACGGTGAAGGAAAACATAGTGAGGAAACCTTCATGCACACCTGCAAAGAGATTCGAAGGTTGTGTGTGAAGTCGTTCAATCCGCACTGGGCCCGCGTGGACGACTAAGGCCTAATCACCCTATACGGGTAGGCTCGTGCCCCTCGGTGGGGACGTTTAATGAGCTGATGATGATGATATATTTAGAAAAAAAAGTACATTAGTATGTTTATCCGTTGTTTAGTACCTACCCATATAACAGGCCAAATACTTAATTTGGGACTATATGGGGCTGTGCAAATATATATATTTTTATGTTACAAAGTGAACAGACAGTCAGGATGCTCACCTGATAGTAAGTTTTTATGCCTGACCATTACAAAGTGGCATTGAAGGAGACAATCAATCAATGCCACACACTGCGCCCGTCACACGAGACAACAGATGTTAGGTATCTGATACCCGATATTTTCACTTGCTACAGTGCCCTCATCCCGAAACATAGAAGTGCACAATAAATGTCAGTGGATATTTATTGATTTTTACTCACTGCCGGGATGCTGTAATTGGATAGCCAGCAATGGGGCGACATCAGCGTTGGGGTCGGAGCGACGCGCGCGGCGTAGAGACGCGAAGCCTTCCTCGTCGAGGATACGGATCTCGTGGACTCCGGAACGAGCTTTAGGAGGTTCTTCTGTCCATGACACCTGTGGAACAAACATTTAGTTGAAATAAATTTATTTTTCACTTTATTTAGGTCAAAAAGAATACAATGGTACTATGGAATCTAAACATATGAAAAATTGGTTTTTAATATTGAGATATTTTTTTTCTGCATACATATAAATGTGTATATTTACATTTATATTTTGGTGTGTATATATTATATAATATATACACACCAAAATACCATTATTCAAATTTTTGTCTGTCTGATTGTTGCAGGTATCTGAACTGGCTGGATAGACTTTTTATTTTATTTATAACTGCCATATTAACTAAAATTACATTATTTTAAATGAAACTAAATATTTGTTTAAAAAGGTAAACCAACAGTATATATACACAACATTGAAAACATTTAGATAAAGGTTATGGTCTGGTACATATACCCTTTATGACATAAAAAACTAAAAATTAAAATAACAAAACTAATCAATAATATTAACAATACTGGGACCACTTACCAACCTCGAGCAAGCCATTTAGTAGTTTACTCGAGGGCGAAAAATGGTCCACTAACAGAAAATAAATCTATCTTCTGTCTGAAGCTAGGCAAGGAGTTGTGAAATATATCAATGTCCTCCAGGTGTAGTTCATTATATTCTCTACAGCATCTGGCACGTGGAGTTTTAACTACTGAAGCTAGGAATCGAGTAAGCTTTTGTTTATTTGAAAATTATGTCAAAGTCAAAGTCAAAAGTCAAAAACATTTATTTCACATTAGGCTTACAAAAAGCACTTATGAACGTCAAAAAATATACAAAAATATAATAAAAAGGATTAAAATATCTAACTAAAAATATGAGTTTTGATGCTTTGAAAAAAAAACGCTTCAGTGGTTTGGCCTGTTTATATATACTCATGTATTTCAGGAAATGTACTGTTGAATCAATAAGGCTCAAAGACTGGGTCTTGGTCTCATTATATAAAGAGTATTCATGCATACAAGATGCCAGGTTAGTATTGAGCCAAGAATGACTTTACGCTGTTATATTTAACATATCTATCCAAAAATATATATCATTAGATGCACAGAAATTCAACATATAATTACATTACTGATATCATGTAAGTTTCATTCAATTTTTAACAAAATAAGTAACAATTAGAAGAACTACAAACCTGGTACTTATTGTCGCCGATACGCGCCGCTGTTAATGATTTCCCGTCAACTTCGGCGTACAAAGCGTAGTTTTCAGGCAAAGGATTATCACATTTAAGCGTAAACTCCGTAATATAGGCAATATGAGTGACTACTGTTGCGTCTAAGGTTGTGAACGAAGCGGCTTCTACTTGTGGGTTTTGGCAGCTGCTGGCGAGCGCTCCGCTAATTGAAACCAACGCGATAGCGGCGATAAAGTATTTTGTGACCATTTTGATGTCTTAACTATAGTTTGTGACTTAAAACTGAAATGGTTTGAAATCTTGTTGGATTTCGTGCCAGTCTCCGTCCACGTCCTGAGGTTATGTTCGAAAGTCATTCAGTGATTTAACGGGAGAAAGTTGCATGCGTGCTAGGCAAGAAAAATATTGTCTTTATTCAATTTGTCATTTAAAACCTAAAGTTTAGAATATTTAACCACAAATTTATCAATATTTTTCTATAAATGCAGCTTGCATTATTTTAGTTCATATTATTGTTTTTTTTAAGTAACATTGATATTAGGTTTAGAACGCACTTACTAAACGTCGACGGTGACGTGTGGCCAATATGCCAAAATCTACGTGATATATAATGAATGCGTTCGTAATAGCTAAATATCAATAATTATTAATATTTATTGCCAAAATTGTTTTGGGGATAGTTTATGATGATTTTGTTCTAAAATAATGTACAAGTATTGTTTGCAAGCAACTTGAACAATAAAACACCTGTTTCAATGCTGTTGCCATATTATATTTAACCTCGGAGTGAACTTGAATGATTACAACTTAATATGTCTCCATCGCGATATCAATTTTATTCGAATTTCTCTACGTGGTAGCAGCAGGCTAAGAGATTAAGTTCATCGACATAGTCACTCGGGTAGTCGAGCTGAAGTGGCAATGGGGAGGGTCCTTAAAACCGGTGGCCGTAGGGTCTGAAAGGTTCTCGAATAGAGACCACGTACAAGATACACAGATGAACGAAGGAAGGTTGCAACTGTTAGGAGTGAAAATTGAGGCCTGTGATCAGCAGTGAATATCATATATTTAATGGTTTAAGTGTACAGTAATTTAAGTATCTGTTCAGTGGCCAATGAATGAGATCCGAGGGACACCTAGAAGGGTCATTCACTTTTCCAAGAGTCCGCTTTCTTATGGTCATTACATTATATTCGGCAAAGAACGGGTAACCGTGACTTCACACTAAATCTTACCTTTCATGGGTTCCCGGTATATGGTAAAGTCTTAAAGTCTACTTCAGTCCTAGAATACACCTTAAACCGGACTGGCGTACGGGGCTGTTACGTAGTTTATACAAACATACACTAGGTATATCTGTGCCAAATGTTTAAAATATACCACTTGTTCACGCTATTTATTTATTCAGGTGTCGAGCCATATCTCGGCATTTACAATATATTATACTACTCTTTGCCTCCGCACAATGGGCCGGCTTGACCGGATTTATACCTACATATATATATAAAATATACCTACATAAATATATAATATATAAAATTGTTGTGAAACAAGGCACGTATTGTAACTGGACCCAAAATTCCTAAGTCCAACGTTTAGTTTCTCGTCCAATACTGCAGCCTGAGCGTCGGTGGCTCATTGGTGTGGACTAAAGGGTCTGAAGGGTGCAGGTGCAAATCCCGCCACGTACTATTGTCTTTTCTTAATTATATGTACGTTTTTCCGAGGCTCTTACGGTGAAGAAACATCATCGTGAGGAAATCTGCGCACGCCTGCAAAGAGATTCAAAGGTTGTGCGTGAAGTCAGCCCATCCGCACCGGACCCGCGTGGACGACTAAGGCTGTATCCTATACGGGTAGGCTCATGCTCCTCGGTGGGGACGTATAATGAGCTGACGTAGAATGCTACAGTCTTAGGAGGATTTCAATTCTTTATTAAATATTTGCTTTTTAGATTGCTCATCATCACCAATAATCTACGTAATACTCTCACTGCCGAGCCTGCCTCTGTGTCAACTGCGCTTTAATTAACGCTGGTTCAGATCGCTGCGAAATCCAGGGCTCATGGGTTCGAATCCCGCGGCGAAACCGCATTATGGAAGTCACTTTGTGCGACATTCAAGTTTGGTTAGGGCAAGGCGCTGAATCACTGATTGTGTGAAAAGAAAAATGATTTCATGCTTTAAAGAGCACGTTAAGCAGTAGTTGAAGTAGTTCATTGGAGGACTATTGATGACACGAAAAACCAAAGAATAATATCCACGGGCATCCACACAAAGCCATTAAGCCCCAAACTAAGCATAGCCTGTAATATAGGCCCTAAACAATGGACAAACATACTTATATACTTTGAAAATAAATACATATTACACATACAAACACCAAGACCAATACGGACATGTTCATGCACACAAATGTTTGTACTGCCCGAGGATTTTACCCGGAACCCCTTAGTGTAGTGGCCGACGTCTGTACCATTATACCAAATAGGTCGTCTAGAAGAAAGATATTTTTTAAGGTAAAAAAAGAAAGGTATGTGTCCAGCCAGCTTTGTTTGCAGCAGTCTCGAGCAGTCAGCAAGCTGGCTGAACATCAAATTTTCTTCATTCCTCATAACCTCAAAGTAAATATAAAGTTATATTTACTCTGAGCTCATAACCCTTACATGTGACGCCCCGGGAGGAATAATTATTATTCCGAGGTGACGTGCGTAGGTGCACTGTTTTATTTATGTCACAAATTAATTCCGTCACAAAATAAACATTAAAAAGATATAAGTATTCGTGAACAAGTGCAAGTGTTTGCAAATGAAACAAACCAGTTTATCGGTCCCTTTCACAGATTTAGTGTATAAATCTGTGGTCCCTTTAGATGTCTCATGAAGTCTGCGTAAGGTTTCAGTAAAAACCCGCATTCATATATCATACACTCGGAGGATTCTTATTCCTCCGAGATCATACATCATTCGTGATCATCATTCATTTGTTTATCAATTATACAAAAGAATATTTACTAATGACGTGGCAGTGTAGCCTATGATCTTAGCCTGTTCCAAATGGAGCAAATATAAAAAAAATGTTTCCAGATGTTTTGACTTCGCAGTGGCGGGTCAGTGAAAAATTGTTAAAATTATTTTTTAATCAACACCAATAACAAAAATTACTGTGATTTGGGTGGACAAAGTGTGTGTGAAATCATTCAAACTTAATGAAGAAGGTAAGTCAAATTTATTTTTTTAGTTATTTTTGCTATCCCAAGGTTTGTTTACGTCTTATTTTGTCGTAATTTTAAAGAAGATAAGATTATATTATTCTCAGTTGTCGCCAGTAGAGCGTCGATGGCTCATTGGTGTGGACTGTTGCCATCCCATCTGGATGGCGCAGGTTCAAATCCCACTACGAACTAATGTATTTTCGTATAATTTGCTAAATTATTAAATGTACGTTACCTGACTCTCATATGGTGAAGGAAAATATCGTGAAGAAACCTGCGCACGCCGGAGAAGAGATTCAAAAGTTGTGCATGAAGTCGTCCAATCCTCAATGGGCCCAGATGGACGACTAAGACCTCTGTGATCCTGTCTGATCTAAGTGATCTTTGGTCACTAACTTTTTACTTGCTTATCATTTTAGAGTGTCTAAGTGAGTTTATAAGTGTTTATAAGTGAGTTTATAAGTGTCTCAGATTGGTTTTATCTAATTTTTATTCTGTCCGAGTATGATGGAGTGGTTTGGTCGACGTCTTAGTCGAGTCATTCGAGTCTAGAATGTTTTAGCGGCGCTTTTACTATCTCAGTTTGTTATAAAGGTTGCTTCTGCCATCTCCACTCCGCGCCTTCCGCAGGTAATGCGTGCCAGTCGCTCGTCCTCGTCGTACGCCGGGGCTTCTGCTTGATCTTGCTTCATTTTTATTTAATTCTTTTTAGTATTATCAAAATTCATTGTTGTGCTTTACTTTGGTATTTTTTTTATTGTATTATTTTGTGTATTTTTTTCACGTTCTTAAGTGTTGTCTTTAAGCCTAATTTGGATCAATTTACTTTGACTTGGTTTTGTGTTTACAGAAATACAACAAATCATAGATTTCTAATAAATGTCCATATTGCTCACTAATACCCCAAATTGGGTCACTACATGCCCAAATAGATGACAAAATAGCCAAGTTGGACACTAAATACCAAATTTTAGTCAATACTGACTAAAATTATATAGATGCCTAATTTCAGGACCAATACTACTAACCAACTACATACTATAATTGGTCACTAAGTTGTCACTAAATATTTCGAATTTGTCACTAAATGTCCAAATTGGTTACTTAATAGTCATCATCAGCTCATTAAACGTCCCCACCGAGGGGCACGAGCCTACCCGTATAGGGTGATTAGGCCTCAGTCGTCCACGCGGGCCCAGTGCGGATTGGACGACTTCACACACAACCTTCGAATCTCTTCGCAGACGTGCATGAAGGTTTCCTCACGATGTTTTCCTTCACCGTAAGAGCGTCGGATAACGTACATATCTTTTCGAAAATTCGAAAACACATTGGTACGTGTCGGGATTTGAACCTCAGCCCTCTCGGTAGGAAGGCGACTTAATAGTCACTAAATGCCAATTTTGGTCACGAAATTATCACTAAATACCCAAATTTGTCATTTGATTTTCACTAAATGCCCAATTTGGTACATAAATCGTCACTAAATTCCCAAATGAGTATTTTTATCGCTATTTTGGCTATCGCAGAGTATGTAATAGTATCTTGGTCAACATTTTTGTAATTTCAGAGTATCTAAAGGTGTTTTGTCGACATATTAGTATCTTGAAGTGATAAAAAGTGTTTGTATCGATGTTTTTGCTAGTTTGAATCAACGTATTTGCTGCTTTAGAGTGTTTTAGTCGACGTTTTTGTTACTTTAGAGTGTTTGCTAGTTGCGAGTGAGATATGAGGGGTGCGGCAATGAAAGTCTGGTGTGCGGGCGCGCAGTGTATTGTCGCGATCAGTGCGCGGGCGACTTGGCCGGCGAGGCGGGCGGCGCGCTCCACTCCCCGTCGCCCTCGTACTGCGTATTCTCCGGCCACTCAATACCCACACTGGTCACTAAATTGTCACTTAATGCGTATATTGGTCACTGTATGCTAAATTTTGTCACTAAATATCAATATTGAACACTACATACCAAAATTGGTGTCACTAAATATTTCGACATTGTCACTAAACACACAAATTGGTCACTAAATGCACAGATTGGTCACTTCATTGTCACTAAATGCCCAATTTAGCACGAAATTGTCGCTAAATACTCAAACTTGTTATAAATTTGTCACTAAATGCCCGATTTTGTACTCAAATTGTCACTATATGCCCAAATGAGTCTTTCTGTCGACGTTTTTGCTATATCAGAGTATCTCAGAGTAACATTTTTGTAATTTAAGAGTGTCTAGAAGTATTTTAGTCCCTATTGTTGTTATTTAAAAGTATCCAAGAGTGATCTGGACGACATTTTTGTAGTCTCAGAGCGTTTTGATCGACATGTTGGTAGTTCAGTGTTTTGGTTGCCGTTTTTCTATTTTCAGAGTGTTTTTGTCGACATTTTTGTTATTTCAGTGTGTTTTGGTCGTCATTTTGGTAGTTCTACAGCGTCTGAGTGTGTTTTGGTCGACGTTATTGTAGTTTCAGAGCGTGTAGAAGTGTTGTTGTCGTCGTTTTTGCTATGAACGGGTGTGTTTAGGGGATGGGTGCGGCAATGAAAGTCTGGTGTGCGGGCGCGCAGTGTATTGTCGCGGTCAGTGCGCGGGCGACTTGGCCGGCGAGGCGGGCGGCGCGCTCCACTCCCCCGTCGCCCTCGTACTGCGTATTCTCCGGCCACTCAATACCCACACTGGTCACTAAATTGTCACTTAATGCGTATATTGGTCACTGTATGCTAAATTTTGTCACTAAATATCAATATTGAACACTACATACCAAAAATTGGTGTCACTAAATATTTCGACATTGTCACTAAACACACAAATTGGTCACTAAATGCCCAGATTGGTCACTTTATTGTCACTAAATGCCCAATTTAGCACGAAATTGTCGCTAAATACTCAAACTTGTTATAAATTTGTCACTAAATGCCCGATTTTGTACTCAAATTGTCACTATATGCCCAAATGAGTCTTTCTGTCGACGTTTTTGCTATATCAGAGTATCTCAGAGTAACATTTTTGTAATTTAAGAGTGTCTAGAAGTATTTTAGTCCCTATTGTTGTTATTTAAAAGTATCCAAGAGTGATCTGGACGACATTTTTGTAGTCTCAGAGCGTTTTGATCAACATGTTGGTAGTTTAGTGTTTTGGTTGCCGTTTTTCTATTTACAGAGTGTTTTTGTCGACATTTTTGTTATTTCAGTGTGTTTTGGTCGTCATTTTGGTAGTTCTACAGCGTCTGAGTGTGTTTTGGTCGACGTTATTGTAGTTCAGAGCGTGTAGAAGTGTTGTTTTTTGCTATGAACGGGTGTGTTTAGGGGATGGGTGCGGCAATGAAAGTCTGGTGTGCGGGCGCGCAGTGTATTGTCGCGGTCAGTGCGCGGGCGACTTGGCCGGCGAGGCGGGCGGCGCGCTCCACTCCCCGTCGCCCTCGTACTGCGTGTTCTCCAGCCGGGCGCATACCCTACATGCCACTCAATACCCACACTGGTCACTAAATTGTCACTTAATGCGTAAATTGGTCACTATTTGCCAAATTTTGTCACTAAATAGCACAATTGGTCACTAAATGCCAGATTGGCCACTTCATTGTCACTAAATGCCCAATTTAGCACGAAATTATCACTAACTACCCAAATTTGTCATTTAATTGTCACTAAATGCCAAAATGTTTCACTAAATTCCTAATCCTAGTCATTGTAGAGTGTCTAAAAAGTAACTGTCGACATTTTTAGTATCTAGGAGTCTTTTTTTCGTAATTTTTATTATCTCTACCTAAGAGAGATTTTGTCAACATTTCTGTGATTTAAGAGCGTCTAGAAGTATTTTAGTCCCCATTGTTGTTATTTCAGAGTATCTAAGAGTGATCTGGTCGACATTTTTGCTATTTCTGATTATCTAAGGGTGTTTTGATCGACATTTTGGCAGTTAAAGTATGTTTTGGTTGACGTTTTTCTATTTTCATAGTGTTTTTGTCTACATTTTTGCTATTTTAGACAGTTTAGGTCGACATTTTGGTGCTTCTACAGCGTCTGAGTGTGTTGTTGTCGTCGTTTTTGCTATGATCGGGTGTGTTTAGGGGCATGGGTGCGCAATGAAAGTCTGGTGTGCGGGCGCGCAGTGTATTGTCGCGGTCAGTGCGCGGGCGACTTGCCGGCGAGGGGGCGGCGCGCTCCACTCCCGTCGCCCTCGTACTGCGTGTTCTCCGCCGGGTACGTGCACTCAATACCACACTGGTCACTAAATTGTCACTTAATGCGTATATTGGTCACTATATGCTAAATTTTGTCACTAAATATCAATATTGAACACTACATACCAAATTGGTGTCAGTAAATATTTCGACATTGTCACTAAACACACAAATTGGTCACTAAATGCCAGATTGGTCACTTCATTGTCACTAAATGCCATTTAGCACGAAATTGTCGCTAAATACTCAAATTTTTATAAATTTGTCACTAAATGCCCAATTTGGTACATAAATCGTCACTAAAATTCCCAAATGAGTATTTTTATCACCATTTTGGCTATCGCAGAGTATGTAATAGTGTCTTGGTCAACATTTTTGTAATTTCAGAGTATCTAAAGGTGTTTTGTCGACATTTAAGTATCTTGGAGTGATAAAAGTGTTGTGTGTCGATGTTTTGCTAGTTTGAATCAACGTATTTGCTGCTTTAGAGTGTTTTAGTCGACGTTTTTGCTACTTAGAGTGTTTGCTAGTTGCGAGTGAGATATGAGGGTGCGGCAATGAAAGTCTGGTGTGCGGGCGCGCAGTGTATGTCGCGGCCAGTGCGCGGGCGACTGCCGGCGCGGGCGGCGCGCGCTCCACTCCCGTCGCCTCGTACTCGCGTGTTCTCCAGCGGGCGCATACCCTACATGCCACTCAATCCCACACTGGTCCACTAAATTGTCACTTAATGCGTAAATTGGTCACTATTTGCCAAATTTTGTCACTAAATAGCACAATGTCACTACATACCAAAATTGGTGACATTTAATATTTCGACATTGTCACTAAATATGCATATTGGATTCAACTAAATGCCCAGATTCTCACTTCATAATTGTCACTAAATGCCCAATTTAGCACGAAATTATCACTAACTACCCAAATTTGTATTAATTGTCACGTAATAAAATGTTTCACTAAATTCCTAATCCTAGTCATTGTTAGAGTGTAAAAAGTAACTGTCGACATTTTTAAGTATCTAGGAGTCTTTTTTTCGTATTTTTATTTTTTCGGAGTACTAAGAGAGATTTTGTCACATTTCTGTGATTAAGAGCGTCTAGAAGTTTTTAGTCCCATGTTGTTATTTCAGAGTATCTAAGAGTGATCTGGTCGACATTTTTGCTATTTCTGATTATCTAAGGGTGTTTTGATCGACATTTTGGCAGTTAAAGTATGTTTTGGTTGACGTTTTTCTATTTTCATAGTGTTTTTGTCTACATTTTTGCTATTTTAGACAGTTTAGGTCGACATTTTGGTGCTTCTACAGCGTCTGAGTGTGTTGTTGTCGTCGTTTTTGCTATGAACGGGTGTGTTTTAGGGGATGGTGCGGCAATGAAAGTCTGGTGTGCGGGCGCGCAGTGTATTGTCGCGGTCAGTGCGCGGGCGACTTGGCCGGCGAGGCGGGCGGCGCGCTCCACTCCCCGTCGCCCTCGTACTGCGTGTTCCCCGGCCGGGTACGTGCCACTCAATACCCACACTGGTCACTAAATTGTCACTTAATGCGTATATTGGTCACTATATGCTAAATTTTGTCACTAAATTCAATATTGAACACTACATACCAAAATTGGTGTCAGTAAATATTCGACATTGTCTAAACACACAAATTGGTCACTAAATGCCCAGATTGGTCACTTCATTGTCACTAAATGCCCAATTTAGCACGAAATTGTCGCTAAATACTCAAATTTGTTATAAATTTGTCACTAAATGCCCAATTTGGTACATAAATCGTCACTAAATTCCCAAATGAGTATTTTTATCGCCATTTTGGCTATCGCAGAGTATGTAATAGTGTCTTGGTCAACATTTTTGTAATTTCAGAGTATCTAAAGGTGTTTTGTCGACATTTAAGTATCTTGGAGTGATAAAAAGTGTTTGTGTCGATGTTTTTGCTAGTTTGAATCAACGTATTTGCTGCTTTAGAGTGTTTTAGTCGACGTTTTTGCTACTTTAGAGTGTTTGCTAGTTGCGAGTGAGATATGAGGGGTGCGGCAATGAAAGTCTGGTGTGCGGGCGCGCAGTGTATTGTCGCGGTCAGTGCGCGGGCGACTTGGCCGGCGAGGCGGGCGGCGCGCTCCACTCCCCGTCGCCCTCGTACTGCGTATTCTCCGGCCACAATACCCACACTGGTCACTAAATTGTCACTTAATGCGTATATTGGTCACTGTATGCTAAATTTTGTCACTAAATATCATATTGAACACTTACATACCAAAATTGGTGTCACTAAATATTTCGACATTGTCACTAAACACACAAATTGGTCACTAAATGCACAGATTGGTCACTTCATTGTCACTAAATGCCCAATTTAGCACGAATTGTCGCTAATACTCAAACTTGTTATAAATTTGTCACTAAATGCCCGATTTTGTACTCAAATTGTCACTATATGCCCAAATGAGTCTTTCTGTCGACGTATTTGCTATATCAGAGTATCTCAGAGTAACATTTTTGTAATTTAAGAGTGTCTAGAAGTATTTTAGTCCCTATTGTTGTTATTTAAAAGTATCCAAGAGTGATCTGGACGACATTTTTGTAGTCTCAGAGCGTTTTGATCGACATGTTGGTAGTTCAGTGTTTTGGTTGCCGTTTTTCTATTTTCAGAGTGTTTTGGTCGACATTTTGGTGCTTCTACAGCGTCTGAGTGTGTTGTTGTCGTCGTTTTTGCTATGAACGGGTGTGTTTAGGGGATGGGTGCGGCAATGAAAGTCTGGTGTGCGGGCGCGCAGTGTATTGTCGCGGTCAGTGCGCGGGCGACTTGGCCGGCGAGGCGGGCGGCGCGCTCCACTCCCCGTCGCCCTCGTACTGCGTGTTCTCCAGCCGGGTGATGAGCCGCTCGTCCTCGTCGCCGAACTCGCCGCCCATTAGTGACGGCTCGCCGACTACCATCACGTCCTGTGGGGATTGTGTTTTGGTTACGAGATGTTTGGGACGCTTCGGATAGAAAATGATTATAAATTTGAAATTCTAATTTGATGTGAGGATTGGTTGTATTAGCACAATGAAATTATACAATATGAAATAATTTGATATGATTTTAAACTTTAATTCTTTGAATCATTATTATATACAGTTTAGTTCAACAAATAAATATCTACTGAAATATACACAACGCCATCTAGTTCCAAACTAAGCATTAAGAAAAATGTGAATTTTTTATTCCTCATAAATGGTGAACCACTATTTTCTAATAATAAAGTTGTAGGTAGGTGCCTAAAGAAATAAAAATTATTTTATTACTTTGCTGCTGCGGAACCCTCCTCGACGAACTCACTAATTTTATTTATGCGTAGCCACTGCGTCTTTATAGTTTTTTTCTGCCAGTCACAGTTTTTATGTTTGCTTGACTGGATGTGACGGCGTCTCTGTGTCTTAGTCGGTAGACTGTGTGTGTATGCATGTGTGTTGTATGACTGACTTTCTGTGTGTGTCGGTAGACTGTGTGTGTATCTGTGTGTGTGTGTGTGTGTGTGTGTGCGTGTGTGTGTGTGTGTGGTGTGTGTGTGTGTTTACCTGCGAGGCGAGACTGAAGTTGGGTCCGGGCGATCGTTTCTTGGCGGGCGCTGGCGGCGCTGCGTTGGCGCCCGCGCTCCCTTTGCGTTTGCGTCGCTTGCTCGCCGGCCGTTGTGACTCTACACACATCAGCAATTATCAGTGGACATCCGCAATCATTGGACTACATCAGCGTCCATTAAATATCATCAACGTTGTAGCAGATGGTGTCTCATGAAATAGTGTTATACACTTTTGGTTAGATAAACAAGCTAAGTACATACACAATCTCTCTCCAAAAGTGTACGCGGCAATGTAATAATAATCAGTGCACATCCGAAATCATCGGAGTACATCAGCGTCCATTAAATATTATCAACATTGTATCAGATATTGTCCCATGAAATACTAGTGTTATACACTTTTTGCTTAAATAAACAAATTAGAGACTCAAAAAGTGTCCGCGGCAAAATTATTCCCATCCGTAAGTTGGGCAAAAATTTCATACATAATCACGTCGCTCGCTACATGTCACAGTGACATAGTAGTGAGCTCGATCGAGATATTTTTTATGTCATAAATATAACAAGAATGTATGTGTCAATTTGCTCCGTTTTTTTTTTGTTATTATTGATAGTTCTTCGTGATTGTACATCCAGTTAGTGTATTGTGTATGTAAGGCTCCGCTAGTATATTAACAAGTACCAGGGCACCATAACTAACCTGGAGGCGCGACCGCCCGCTGCCAATTCTTTAATCGCGAATAAAAAATGAAGTAAACATCGAAATTGAAAATAAATACGTACGTCCTTCATGTCATATAGTACTCATAACCTAAACACATATAAACGAAATCTAAGATCTGACATAATTGGATTATTTACACAAAAAGGATATATATTAATGGTATTTATACTAAAGGGTAATTTACACCCCAGCAGCCAGTTTGGTATACTTAACTCATTTTTGACCTCCTTATGGGTAATATACGTCCAATTTTCGTTGTCCGCTTGAAATGAAATGCCTTTTATATATATATATATATATATATATTATAGATTAACTTAAGTACCAGGGCACCATAACATACCTGGAGGCGCGACCATTCGCTGCCACTTCTGGAAGAGCGTCGTCTTGAGGCAGTCGCGCGGCGACAGCGCGTACGCTTTGTGCCGCGACATCAATTCTTGCATTGGCTCCAATATAACACATAACTGGAAATGCAAACCATAATAATAATAATAAATTGTGTTTAATGTTGGCACAAGAATATACATACAAATCACATTTTGTACAAATAATGCAGTAACAAGACCAACAACAGGAAGCAGCTCAGCGTATGCTCATCTGCGACCAGGAATCTCAGACAGCGCTGATTTACAGCCACTCCCTTTTTCATCATCATCAGCGCCATCGAGGGGCACGAGCCTACCCGCACGCGGGTGTATAGGGCCCAGTGCGAGTTGGCTGACTTCACGTACAGCCTTTGAATCCTCCCTTATATGTATATATATATATATATATATATATATATATATATATATATATATATATATATATATATATATATATATATATATATATATATATATATATATATATATATGATTTCTGACATGACAAATTAATAATTATTTTTTGGATAATATTGTTAATTCTAATTATGTTTTAAATGTGCTTGTAAATTCAAACACGATAGATTATTATTTACGAATAAATGAAATCTTTTCGCAGGCGTGCGCAGGTATCCTCACGATGTTATCTTTCACCGTAAAAGCGTCGGATAACTAACAATACCGATAATTCGAGAACATATTTAATAATAAATATCCACTGACATTCACACAGCGCCATTTAGCCATAAGTAAAGCCTGTAGTATGGGTACTAAACAACGGATAAACATACATATTTATATGTATATATACATATACATTTTTTGTAAATACTTACATATACATAGAAAACACCCAGACCATTACAAACAGATGTTCATGCATACAAATATTTGTACTGCCCGGGGATCGAACCCGGAACCCTTGGTGCAGTAGTCGACATCACAACCGCTACACCAAATGGTTCGTCATATAAAACTCACAGATAACTCACAATTATAAAAATTCGAAAACACATTTGCTTTTTTTTATCCTTTATAGGCAGACATTTGACCGCCATCTCACCTGATGGTAAGTGATGATGCGGCCGAGGATGGATCATGCCTGTCTAGAAACAGCCTATTCACTGTTGCCTTGAAGACGGCCAGGTTGTAATGATCGGGGAAAACATAAGGAGGCAAAGAGTTCCATTCCTTTGCGGTGCGCATTAGGAACGAGGCACCATAAATAAATATTTTCCATATTTCATACATACCCTCAAGTAATTGAGCGTCGAGTTGGTGATCCCTTGCCGGGTGATGTTCTTGGCGAGCTGGTCCAGCGACGCGTG
Organism: Leucinodes orbonalis; assembly: GCA_019425675.1. Taxonomy (NCBI): domain Eukaryota; kingdom Metazoa; phylum Arthropoda; class Insecta; order Lepidoptera; family Crambidae; genus Leucinodes; species Leucinodes orbonalis. The sequence continues at coordinate 64,437 of PQWD01011847.1, forward strand.
GTCCGGCGGGTGGACCGCCTGTCGCGGGATCAGTTCCCGGTGCGCCCTCACCGCCATATGCCACGACTTTATGCGCATCAGGTCGTCGAACGTGAACTCTAGTATGAGCCTGCCTTCTGTGCATACCTGTAATTTAAAATCCAATGTTTTAGACGATGATTTGGGAATGTTGAAATTTTTTTTTCTGATATTATATCGATGGATGACATAATAATAGAAACATTGGTAAAATAAATACTCCGTTAACATTAAAACTCACAGATATTCAAATTCTAAAAACACATTTGACGACCCATTTGGTGTTGCGGTTGAGACATCGACTGCAACACCAAGGGTTCCGGGTTCGATCCCCGGGCAGTACAAACATTTTTGTGCACAAACATCTGTTTGTATCGTCTGGGTGTTTTTATGTATACGTATGTATTTACAAAAAAAGTATATTATAGGCATTTTATTAAAGAAGAGATTTTAGAATACGTTTTACTGTGAGATAATACCTTGGGGAAAAGCTTGTAATAAAATAAACACCGTAAAGTAAGGAAATCATTTGTTGGAAAAGGCATAAAATTATAATTAATAAAATAACACAAAATCTGGCTGAAAAAACCCGCACGACAAAAGGTTACTATACAATAGACGAATATTTGTCGGATAAAATTATGTGGTCTTGCACAAAGTGTTCCAGTTACAAAATCTTTGAAATAAATTATTGTAAAGTTATGTGTAGGTAAATGACAAAACACTGTGAGAAGATCCTACTTACTCCGAACCGGTGGGAGAGCAATGATGTAAAAAGTATAGATTCGTGATATGCTCACAAAACAATCGAAAAAAGTGTTCCGAATGCAGCGACAGCACACATACACATATTTCGAATGAGCGTACATTTACCTAAACAAAGAGCTAACAACTGTATTCTCGTTGGCGGTTCGTTTTTGAGGCACGAATGGCGTATCTATATCATTGTGGTAGAGTCCTTAAAAATATAATAATAACAATTGATTCAAAAGTATATGTAAGAGATTTATTTGAATATTTTTGTTCGTATGTCGCGGAACCGATGGCCGTTGGAGCAGACGAGTTCTGGAGTGGAGACCGCGTCTCGGCAAGCGTAGCGTAGGACGCCCGCCGGCCCGATGGACCGACCACTTGCGAAAGGTCGCTGGTGGAAGCTGGATGAGAAAGGCGGAGGACCGGGATATCTGGCGCAAAATGGGGGAGACCTATGTCCAGCAGTGGACTGCAATAGGTTGAAGAGAGAAGAGAGTTTGTTTGTTTGCTTACTTTAGTGAACATCGGCTTCCCATGGTGTGTCACCATGGTGCAGTGGTCACAGTCTAGTGTGATGCTCGTGTTGTGGAACGACTCCTTGGGCTGGCGCATCGTGAAATATAGCTCGGAAACACCGCCCTCGTATATACTTCGGAAGTAGCGGGGTATCAGCGTCCTTCCTATTGCTGGAATACAAAAAATACATATGTTACATTTTAAATCTTGATCATTAAAGAACGTCGGAAGAATGTTGTGTGTGCTGTGCAGGTTCAAAACCCCGACACGTACCGTGTTTTCGAAATTACATGTATGTTATCCGACGCTCTTACGGTGAAGGAAAACATGGTTAGGAAACCTGCTCACGCCTGCGAAGAGGCAAGAATGAGAGTAGAAACATCGGTGGGGACTCAAGCTTCAAATCATACCATTTCTTTAATCGCTGAAAATTTTAAGATGTACGATGGATTAGCCAAATAAATTGAAGTCCATCGGCTTTCTATGAGCGCTTTCACTTCTTGCTAAATGTGAGTTGTTTGTGTTTTGACCAAAATCTTCATACGTTGATTCATTTTCAGACACATAGGTTGAAATTGTCACATATTTTTATATTATTGTATTTGTATGACCTTGCCACACACTCTTGGAAGGAAACACATCTGGGAAAGAACTTGAAATGAAGGTTTTTAAACTACAGTAAAGTACTGATATGATACGTACTTGTAACCGATACTTGATTAAAAAGTATCGATACTAAAAATACTTGGTATCGGATAAAAGTATCGAGTATGTACTTGTATGAAATCATATCGTTTCATCCCTACGTGCCCATCGGTGGGGACGTTTAATGAGCTGATGATGATGATAAAAGATTCGAGGTATGAGCGGCCTTCCTACTGTTGGAAAAAAAAATGATAAATATCATTTAAGATTCATAGGAACATCTTTGAATGTTTTCATTAAAGAGGTCCTATGAAAGAAAATTTCTTTTAACTAAGTGAGGCACTTAAGATGTCACTAGGTACTTAGTGCATTAGAATAGGGCCTAGATTTGTTAGACTGACCGATTAATTATTTAATCACTTACTATATCTTTTGGGTCCATCTTCTAAACAAAATGTGAGCGTGAGCGTCGCGTCATCTTCAAAGAATTCTGTCGCGAACGCGTCCCACCACAGGTTATCAGAGTCCTGGAAAGTGCAGATAGAAATCATTAATCATCATTTACTAGGTGGCAGACTCGGTACGGACTCGTCTAGATAGGTACCACTGCAGTGCCAGATATATAGTCCGTGAAAAAAAGTGCTATGCATTTCCGCGCAATGCCTTGTACCATTGGACAGTACCATTGATGGTACAAATGGCACTAATTTTGTCCCATGTGTACACTCAATTGTACAATTGGGATAAATATGTCCCATAATAACAGTATGCATATGCACTTCTGTGTTTCGGAATGAGGGCACTGTAGCTAGTGAAATTACCGGGTATGAGAGATCTAACATGTGGCGCTTAATTGCCCGGTGAGCTGTAATAACCATCTGCGACCAACAGCAGTAGCCAGTTCCTTTTTTTTATTAGAAATTTGAGTGCGTTTGACTGCCATCTCACCTGATGGAAAGTGACGATGCAGCCTAAAATGTATCACGCACACTCAAATAATGCCTATTCACTAAACTAAGTTCGAAAAAGACTGTCGTTTCGGATAACTATATATTGAGAGGTCGGCCGCAACACCAAGGGTTGCGGGTTCGATCCCCGTCAGTACAAACATTTGTGTGCATGAACATGTCTGTTTGTAATGGTCTGGGTGTTTTCTATGTATTATATGTATGTATTTACAAAAAATATATATACGTATGTTTATCCGTTTTTTAGTACCCATAATACAGGCTTAACGCTTAACTTGTGGCCAAATGGCGCTGTGTGAATGTCAGTAGATATTTACTTATTTATTTATACATTAAATAAGACACATTAGTCTAAAAAGTATAAGTTAATAAAAAAATATATTGTGGTATGTTTAGAAGAAGCCTATCTAAATGACACAAGTTAAATTCCGATCCTTTATAAATTAACAATTCAGACCCCATGTTCACAGCAAACTGACAAAACTATAATTTTGTTCTTAGATGTTTTGGTAAACAAATTCCAATATAAACAATGCGTAGATAGTGGCGCCGCCATTAGTCACGGACGTTTGGCGTAACTACTCTGCTAGCGTTTGTTTTAAAAATATGTCAACAGATGTCGCTGTGTGCAACCGAGTAAAGAGCATTAACAAAAATTTTTTTTGATTAAAAACACCGTTTCAATGTATATAGTTTATATGCAGAATTAATATTATATAGGTTGTTATTTCCCAAAGAAGGGCATAAGCATTTTCGCAAAGCATAGCTATAGAGAGATTGGGTCCAACACCACAATACAAGACAAGAATCTCAGGAAGTTCACAGTACAGATAAAATAAATAAACTATGTTCACAGTAAGTTAGATTCTTTAAATTTTATCCATGAATTACATAAGACAATTTTAATGGAACAGTTAAGCGTGTTTCTTTTTCATTTGATTAATAAAAACCAGCCAGCATTAAATATTCTTTTTTAAAATTAATTATTTGACCCAAATAATTATTTCATAAATTTTTTGCTCAATAAAATAAAATAAAAAATACCTCTGTCCTCTGTTGTAACCGTTTATTGAGTTCGTAAACTCTGTAGTCTGGCTGGCCGAAGTACGGCGCATGTCTTCTGTAAATAAGAAAAACGAAATGTTAAAAAAATGCAGTTAAAAAATATCAATATAAGGGCTTTGCGGTCCCGGTTATTAGGCCCGTATTCTGCAACGAGACTCAATGTTGATCAATTCTTAAATTGAGTTCACAAGGGATAGCGCTCTATACGATAAATAGCGGCATAATGCTTGAGTCTCGTTCTGTATATATAAGGCTTTAGTATGGTAGTCGGGAGGATTGGAGGGTTCCAATCCTTGGGCTATGCAAGCAATTCACTACGGTAGTGAATAACTTGCTTGGATAAACATTACACTAACTAGAAGCCCAATCTCACTCAAAAAGTGTCCGCGGTAAAATTCTTCCCTTTTTTTTCGTACTGACTACTGCTATTGGCCGCAGATGGCCTTTACAGCTTCACCGGATAATTGGCGAGCGCAGATGGCTCCCAGCCTTAAACATTACACAAAGAGCCTAAGGGCGTCCCAGAGTGGGACTCGAACCTCGGCTTAGGGCGTTCCGGGCGGCTTAGTATCCTAACATAATTTGGTATTCTCCACCATTCGCAATAAAATACCAAACCTTATTTTCATAAAAGTGCACTTTATTTATGTCGTTTCATTGATCACTTTTGTTTATTTGCAATATATTGTATTTTAAATACACTGAAACCATAAATATTAGGTCAATTGATGTTAGCGTGCAATGACGTCACGTTTCAATAATCTCATACAAAATATATGGAAACGTTCCTTTTGACAGTTCATAAAAAGTGCGTCAACGATTAGTGGTGATGTTTGGGGAGAAAAATGGCCCGGCACACGCCGGTTACGCGAATAGGGACTGCGAACCTACAGGGACACGCGACGATGGCCCCCATTCAGCACGAGCACACTGTCTCATTATGACATTTAGTGAGCGACGTGATTATGAATAAAAATTCTGCTCAATTGACGCGATGGGCAGAATTTTCCGGGGACACTTGAGTGAGACTGGCTTCTAATTAGTTTATTGTTTATGTGAGCTTGCTGATGATACACACAGCGCCAAACAAAGTATCTGTCTTTTACTATGTGCTGGCTATATCGGAAACATAATCCTAATACTATTATAAAGGCGAAAGTTTGTAAGTATGGATGTATGTATGGATGTTTGTTACTCTTTCACGTAAAAACTACTGAATGGATTTGAATGAAACTTTACCACAATATAGCTTATACATCAGAATAACACATAGGCTACAATTTTTGAGGTTTCTAATGTGAGGTCGTAAAAAAACACATTTTTTGCGCTTACATTGCAAACGCTGACTGAATCCTACAAGATAGATCAAACAATGTACTACAGTATTGTACAACTTAAAAAGGTCTACAAAAAAGTCCGTGATGGTAAATGAACCTGAAGTCCACGCGAACGAAGTCGCGGGCAAAAGCTAGTAGAAAATATTTTGTTTATAGGGATAATTATCGCCGCAAGTCTGACCGCCTACGGCAACTATTTTTTTTAATAATCATATCTACAGATAAATAAAATACCCAGATCAATACAAACAGACATCGCACACACATGTTTGTAAGGCACGGGAATCGAACCAGATAATCTTGGTGTAGTAACATCACTTGGTGTAGCAAAATTAAGAAACTCATCAGCCAGATTTACCAAAAGCATAAAGGTGTCGGAAATGAAATTGAGGAAAATATACCGTCTTCCAAAAATACGTAAACAACATGTTAAACGAAATTTATGTTACGTAAAATTATTTAAAAAAAAAAACATTGGCGCCCAACGTGGAGCTACTTAAAAATATGAAAATATTAAGTTTAAGTTAAGCGAAGTTAACACATATGTTGGCACAATAAACAGTAATTGCACATACATTCGCATAAATAGTTTATATTTTTGTCAAATTGAGTGCTGTTGATGACAGCAGATTGCCTTTGGTTTCCAATCTGTAGAGGAAGATGGGGCGAATAAGTGGGAGTCATTCAATATGTTGGCGATTTGCCGGGTAGACAACCCGGACGCACAGGGTATGCACTGCTCATTTGCATATTTGGAGTGCACACCACTGCTGTAAATGGACACTAAGGCCCGTATTCTGGAACGAGACTCAAGCGTTGATATTTACTTAGAATTAGAAAGGGATATAGCGATATCCCTTTCCAACACTATTTAAGAATAGATCAACGCTTGAGTATCGTTTACAGGCCTAAATCAGTATACTGAAGAGTATCATCCCCCAGTACCTGTAGTATGGCTCCGGCGCGTGGTACACAGGCGGCGCGTACTCATGGTAGTGGGGGAGGTGGTGGCCGTACTCGCGGTGCTCGCCCTCGCCACCGAACGAGCCCAGCGCCACTGGCATGTAGGCCACCGCGTCACCGGCGCACGCCTCCACGCATCCTATGCCCGCCTGGTACTTTGCACGCGGAACGCGTGTCGTGTGCACCGATGTTGTGTAGTAATTAATTTTTGTTGCACTTTATAATCGTTTATTTGAATCAGATTGTCTGTTTACACTTATAATAAAAACTTATTAAATTGCACTCGTTTTGGATATCGATTTAGTCGTCTATAAGTACTTATTTAAAATAGCACTCTTACAATAGATAGACGAATATTTCACCACTTAAATTGCACTTTCTAACTTAAAAACTTTGGTCACTTTGGTTTAGTTCAAAACATTTTTTAAATTTTGGCTAGCTTGATTGCAAAGACTCAAAAACTGAAATTGAAAATTGTTTGTGATTTTATACCGCATAATTTTATTTACCGTAATTAACAAAATCTGTTCGGAATCAAAATGATACTCGTTTATTAAAATTGCCATAAATATAATCAAAGGATTTTTTTTTTAATTTTCTTTGTACGCACACTCGTAGTAAGAAAGTGACCTAAATGTATTTTATTCATACAAATGTATCTATAAAGAAAATGGTTGTCTTGACTTTGAAAAATTAAGTACCCCAGATTTTGCATTTATGTACTCAACGGAAGTTCAAGTTTTGAAATTTTAAGTAGGTGTATTTATATTTACAAAGTACCTATGTAGTATAAATATTAATTTTAATTGGATTGCCAATGTAAGACACCTCATAAATCGCGTAGGTAGGAGGTACTTTGATTCGACAACAGATATCGGTCAAACATTTCCACATTTCCACTGTTCTTCCCTTCAGCTTTCTTTACAACTATTCCCAAAGCGAGGCGTTAAATAAAAAATTACAGAAGTAACAAGTCACTTTCGTCCCGAGAGTGGGCGTTATTTTATCCTTATTTCTCAAACGATTATTTTTGAAAAAACTACGCGGCATTAGAACAAAAGCCTCGATATTTAAAATTCAAACAGAACACTACCGCGCACAACGCTACAACTGATAAAACAGATTCGAATTTTTCGCGCGAGAACTGTTCGCAACCGTGACAGAACGTCCTACATCCCTTATATACTGAAACTGATACGCGATAATCGACTTTATGACTTGCCGTTAGTGGCGATAAGCGTTCCGGCGTTGTGTACGCGAACGGTGCGGCAACAGCGCGTCAGCTGTCTAGTAACACCGCTCCGAAAGGTCAACATCGGTTACTATTTTTTTTATTCCATCAGCTATTTTCGTGCGCTTTGTTTGTTTTTTTTTTCATTGATATATCGATTTTTAGGCCGTGGCTTGCAGGTCGTAGGATAGACGCGACTATTCTATAGTAAACCAAACACGAACGTCAATAGCAAACCTATTTGTAATTAGATTTTAATAGTAACAAAAAAGGCATCTGCTGCGGAAAAGCCGGTATGAGAAAATTTACCTAAAGAACGATTTACTACGCGCAAATACTCCGTCCGTGTATAATCGCTCATTATTATCGCATAATATGCATAAATAAATTATTCAAAATAATAAAAAGACCATTGTTTTCACTGCGGCAAGGCCTCGGAACGCACGCGGCGTTGCCGTTCCGCGCGTTCGCGCCATACTTTTTACTGTTTCTTAGCACATAGAGCGCTCATTACACCGGCACGCACACATCGGCAACGCCGCTTATATTGTTATGTCTATGCGTACATACGACGTACATGCAAGATGTACATTATGTACATTCCGCTACGAGCCCGTAGATATGTAGGCTACGACGCGCCGTGTACAAATCAAACAACTAAAAATAACTTGAAGACGTGTCCGTGAAAATTTTTCTCTGGCGGTGTTTGACGCGGTTCTCAATTTGAATTTCGAATTGGAACGTGACGTCTGGGCGCGTCACTGTGACGTGCGTGAACGTTGTATACAGGTTTTGACATCGTCTAGTATTCGAAATTTTGTAATTAGCAGTCGTAGTTTAAGTTGAAATAAAAAGGAATAGAGTCAGTCACTGGTTAATTAGTTACTCATTTACAGTATATCGCACACTGTTAATAATTGCAAATTTACATAAATTTTTTATACTGTTTTTTACTTTATAATTGTAAAGATCTACTCCAATTTTTGATAAAAAAAATACAATAGAAACAAAATTATTTTGCAGTAGAACACAGTGCAACTGCACATTGAATTACCGACGCCATCCGACCTTGCAAGCCACTAAATTTGTTAATTCCAAGTCAAGTCACTTTATCCGCTTGAAAAACCTTACGTCAAATCACCAATAACGCACACCCGGTGTTGCACACACATCACAATAGCTCACAATAGTCAATAAACTGATGTACTAGGGACGATTTACACAACACATAACTATAAAGACCAATATACACGGAGCAATTAACAATCAAGATAACACACGGAAATTGGACAGTGCGGTATGCGTGTCGCGGGAAAAAAAGAAATGAATCGCAAACTACGAACGCGGTGCTAGCCAAAGAATGTATGTCAGACTGCCGTGTCAATGACTCTAGTTACAAGTAAACAGCGGCACGCGCCAATAGCGCTGGCCATCTGCGGATGCCGCGAAAAATTAAAAAAAAAATGCTCCGGGGAAAAAAGATGACGCCCGAAAAAAACAATAGATGGTACGGCAAAAAAGTGTTCCAAACGCGTCACAATCGACCGAATTACCGAACTGCAACCGTAAATAGTACAAAATGAGATCGCTAGAGTTGCCGCGGCGTACTGCACCTATGTAGTTGAAGTACATAGGAGTGTGCCGCGTCCGTAGGCTCGACTGAAATATATCGACATGCCGGAATCTCGATATTGATTGTTCGAATCGTGGGTGAGCTTTTCATCGATATTTTATAATGACGACCATAATTTGGTGAAATTGTTAAGAAATCCACTACTTGAATTGCGACAGTTTTATAACTTACACGATCGTTTGTGGAATATGTCACCGTGCAATTGAAACAAAATTAATCATTTTATTGGCACAGAATTTCCACACAGCACGGATGGGCAGTCTACTTTGTCAAAATCAAAAGAATATCTATCTATTCACAATATTTTTTAATTGAATCTAATAGAATATTTTAATAAATCACAGTTAATACAATCCTAATGTTCAAAACATGTAATGCGTACATACATAGTACAGTAAAGAATGTATTCATATACTGTAATCCAACATGAGGGCTCTATTCGGATTGATGGGTGTAAACGACTACCATTCTAAATAGAACCCGGGACCAACGTCTTAACGTGCCTTCCGAAGCACGCAGGTATTTAAGAGAGTATTTTTAGGCCACCCATGCTACATCGACCATAGCGATAGTGGCTTGCCACGGCAACCAAACGCCTACGCTTACGTCCTCAAGCCCTCAATATAAAATAGGTCTGTTAACAATTTTTATTTAAATTGATCACCATCAGGCAATATTTGTTCCCTTGAATGAGTAGAAAAATCCAATTTGTTGAGCCCTAAAAAGGTGTATTTACAGGTGACTTTATTTTTATAACGTAAAAATAAAGTATTTATGTTATTACGTTAAAATAGTGAGTACTGTAACTAATGATTCCAATTACCTGTTACAAAAGAAATAATAATAAACTGTCACAAATATCGACACACGCCACTACCCATCCCTAGTTTTCCGTGATGGCCGAGTGACGAACTGTCAAGCGGTCGGGCGCGCTCGGCTATCTCCGGCAGCGGTCGGCCCGCCATGTTAGAGATATTACAATATGAAATTATGTCACAATGATTAATTGTTGGAAACCGGTTGTTGAGTTAGGTCAATCACACTAGACCGGCTTACAATTGACGAAAATCAAGTTTAGACACGGTCAAGTGTCAGATGTTTGCGGTCAGTGCAATATATCTGAAACTTACAGACCTGTAGCTGTCGGCTTATGTAAAACAGCTTAGGTTTTGTAAATTCATCAATTTACTAGGATTCCAATAGATGACCTATGTGGTGTGATGGCTTTGATAAACAATACACTTACTAGATGCAGAATCACGACGAAATATGTTCAACCAAAAAATTAACAAGCCGCTTGACACATACGTTGACTTATTGTTATATTTTTTTTATGATATAGGGAGCAAACGAGCAAGAGAGACACCTGATGGAAAGTGTTCTCCTCCGCCCAGGGACAACGGTGACACCAGAAGTGCCACCGGTGCGTTGACACTAATGATATATTTATGACAAAATATATCATTAATATTTTTACGGCTTCATTACAGGGTACAAAATCAAAAGCACGAGCATATTACTATGTTATTATGACATGTAGCTCGCTGACGTGATTATGACTTAAATTTCTGCCAAACTGACGTGATGGGCAGAATTTTGCCGCGGACACTTTTTGAGTGAGAAATGTTCATATAAGTGTATATCTAAGTGTAATGGTTAAGATTAATGAAACTACACTACTTGAGGGAAGGTACACAGTTAGGGTTTCATCGCCGTGCTGTACAAACATTTGTTTTCTTCGATATGCCTGTGTGTATTGGTCTGGGTGTTTTTCTATAGTATGTATTTTACAAATAACATACTTAGATGTTTATACGTTAATTTTTGTTCCCATGAATAAGCTCCTTGCTTAAGTTGGGTCTAGACGGCGCTGTGTGAATGTAAGTGGATTTTTGAACATGAAGCAAATGAGCAGAGACGGTTCACCTAAGTAAGAGTGACAGCTCTAAAATATTTTCAAGACCATAGGTCCCAGAAATACATTCTTGTAACTTAAGAGTACATGCTTTTTTTTAAGGATACCAAAAGCTCGCGAAATGTTTTCAGTCGAAGCTCATTCCGCAGTTTTGAATGAGGCAGAAAATGCCAAGGAATTGGTCTGTGGAAGACTAATTTACTAACAATTATTTTGACCTTTTACCGCCAGAGACGCTTCATAGCGTCATAAATAGCTTTTCCATTGTGTCTGGATTCGTGGCGGTCAAATTGTTTAATGAATAGCACTCCATAATATTTCACGTATCCCTCCTTGCTTCAAATTGCACGTTAAGCTATTGGGGAAAATTAAATTACCGTGTGTTACATAAAGTGATGGTCTTATTTTAAAACGTCTCCCATGAAAGAAAATAAAAACGAATTTATATTCTCAGTTACATAGAGTAAATAATAACTGCATCCTACCTATTCAACCTATTGCAGTCCACTGCTGGACATAGATCCCCCCATTTTGCGCCAGACATCCCGGTCCTCCGCTTTTCTCATCCAGCCTCCACTAGCGACCTTTCGCAAGTCACAATAACTGCATTACTTCAAACTAATCTTATAACAAAAAGTGCGTCAATCAGTTATACACTATAACTTATTAACACACACGTATATTTTTAAACGAGTTTAAAACTAGCATTAATTATTTAAATATTATTTTAAGGACTAACGTATACGTTAACATTTTAATAAAGATTTTTTTTCTTGCTTAACTATACAAAAATAAGGCGAATAACTCGTTTAAACGCATCGCAAAATGTAACTATATTTATCTGTCAGTATAATTCCCGCGACTAACCGCGTCGACCGAATCCCTTACTAGGGCGCTTGTAACTAGGTCGGCCCATCTAACCATGTAATTAATGCAAGTTACATATAACTTCTGTGTAGGGATGTGCCGAGTTACTTACATTTCGGGTGGCTACCAAACAGCCTCTTGGTAGTTTATGGACTCCTAGTACACACCTCAAGGGTAAAAGGTTAAAGCCAACCTCACCGGCCTGTGGTGCACCCTGTCGAACAGCATCGTTGTAGTTTATGGACTCCTAGTGCACTCCTTAAGGGTTTAAGCGAACCGTGCATCCTGCCGAACAGCATTTTAGTAGATTATGAACTCCTAGTACACACCTCAAGGGTAAAAGGTTAAAGCTAACCTCACCGGCCCGTGGTGCATCCTGCCGAACGGCCTCTTGTTAGTTTATGGACTTCTAGTACACACCTCAAAGGTAAAAGGTTAAAGCTAACCTCATCGACCCGTGGTGCATCCTGCCAAACAACATGTTGGTAGTTTATGGACTCCTAGCACACTCCGCTCAAATTGAATCCAAAGATCCACTGGTTTTCTTTTTTTAATTTATTTTAAATGTTTGATCGAGATAGCGTTTAGATTGGGGCTAAATGGATGTCTGAGGATAATTAAATTAAAATCTTTCCTAAAATAGAAACTGTAGGAAAACCACAATTGCTCGTTGAAGCGTCAACGGTGACACCAGTACGCATCACCTTTCACTGACTTTCACCTCAACAATAGTAAACGACAGTTGAGTAACTACACAAGCCGACATTATGGAAAAGACAATAAATTATTTTTTACGAACTTATAAACCGAATAAACAGCTTGATGGTATGCTAGACTTAGTCCTATGGTACAACCACTGATGCCAAAGGTCGTTACTCGTAGTACATAGTTGCTAACTTGTGACGTAGTATACGGCCAGTGAATATCTCTATACTAATACACATGTATTATTAACAAGACAAGATATAACCTAAAGGAGACCTAGCACCTAACACAACAATATTAAGGGTAACTTAGTTTATTCCATGTTTAACCTGTTCATTGCTTTCTCAAAACAAAACTACTATGGAAGATTTAATTTCCCATGCATTTTACTCTTAATACATCAAAAAAAGGTCATTAAACCGTATTTTATTTAACGTAATCAATAGTCCGTAATATCTTATCTTTCGTATCAAAACTGGAGATCACCCAATTTTAAAAAGAAAGTCTTATTCATAGATAATACTTAATTTGGTTTTCCCGCGCTTTCAAGAAGTCCAAAAATCGAAGTTGAGACAGCCATTTCAAAACAATTTCAAATATGGAACGCAGATCATCTCCTATCGTGAGGGACTGAGCGAGTTGTTGATTTAATTCATTACAGTAAAGGACGGAGTGATGGCTGCTGGGAGTCGTGTGAGAGAGCAGGCAATAGTAGCGTGCGAGCGGGACGGCTTTGCGTAAATTGAATGAGTGGGAGTGAAACGGAACGCGTCTGTTGACGTACGTAGTAGATGAGATAAGGGGCTATCAGCAGTTTTGTGCGCGTTTGAACGTTGTTATCAACTGGAATGCAAAATGGTGCTGAGGCAAGTAGATTTAGCTGTCAAATTTATTTTTCAATTATGGCTTCGTACTATTCACAAGTACAGCGAGTGCCAAAGTAAACAATCATCAGCTCATTATACGTCCCAACTGAGGGGACTTCACGTAAGAAGGTTGGATAAACGTACATATAATTTCGAAAATTGGAAATATATTGGTGGGAGTTGAACCTGCACTCTCCATATCGGAAGGTAACAGTCCACACCAATATGACATGATTAATGAAATAATTTTTGGCCGATGTTTCATAGGTAACATCCCTCCCTTCCTCATGAGTTTCAGTAAAGATGTGGTCACACTAATTCAACCTTGCGAAGACTTCTTAAGAATATTGTAAGTGACCATTTCACTATTGAGTTACATTAGACTACATCGTCTACGTTCACAAACACTTGTCGGTTAATAATTCAACATTAATGGTATTACTGCACATAACATAACCATAAATTGATAATTTGCGAATACCTATCAACAGCTTAGACATAACTTGTACTTCAAATTTTAATTCAACAAAATGTTGGTATTCCGAATAAAATAAAATAACCATTTCAATAATTTTTTTTGTATATTAAAGAATTTTCTCAGTATAATTTATGCAATAGAATTAGAAAATTTAGAAGATTACATTTGAAGATTGTTTAAAAGCCATAGTTACTAAAATTTTAGCTAGCTATTATTAATATTTTTTACTATTACTCGTCAATACGAGTAACTGAAGATACCCTCACCTGCCAATGGTTTCCCTGTGAGATTTGAACGCACAATCAGTGATATGAACTCAATGCACGGACCCCAGAGAATATGTTGCGTACGGTAAAGATGACGTCATTAAGGTAAAATGTTACCTGCTCCCGGGAAAGGGCGCGTGCTACTCATCTTCGGACAATGGCTTTGCTTAAAAAGTAACATTTTACTAACTCAAATAGTTTTGTTGATCTACTACTATGTGGCGCAATAGGGAATAACTAACTCGATAGTTGTAAGTCCCAGACCTTAATCCTTGATTAATAATTGTATGTTAAGTGATCAGGTGTGACCGCCATCTCTTAAAAAAGTATTTAGTTAAAAAAATGGCGATGTATCATTATAGTTATATTGTTTTAAGAGATGGCGACAACCCCCTGGACGTTCACCTGATGGTAAGTGATAGGCCTGACCATGACAAAGCATTGATGACGGAGACCAACAACTGATAAGATAGTTATGATTCTCTATCAATACCGCACTGCACCCGGTACCCGAGAAACACATGTTAGGTCCCTCCTCAAACACAGAGGTACAAAACACTTATATTTCACAGGACGTGTCTGTTGTTGACTATTTTATTTGATCATTTTCGCCATAAGCATGATACTCGTATGTGGGAAAGCCTATGTCCTACTGTGTGGGACGTAAAAGGTTGGGTAATTGATAGATTATAAAGTTGACTGAAACAGATTGCTCGTATCGATAAGGCTGCATATTTTGTCTTCTGCATTGTTTATATATTTTAACGCAAAACTGGTTTGTTAATTAGCACCATTTTCTGGTGAGGGTATCTTGAGCTACAAAATACAATACGAGTAACAGTAAAAATTATAAATAATTTCTAAGCTAAAATTTGAGTAGTTAGGGCATAAACAACTAAAAACATACTTGTATACATTTTTGGAAATATGTACATGCATATCATACATAGAAACACCCAGACAAGTTCATGCACACAAACTTATAATGCCCGGGAACCGAACCCGGAACCCTGTGTAGTAGCCGACGTCTTAACCATTGCAACACATGGGTCGTCACCAATATCCCCATAGCTATGCTGTGTGGGACGGCCTAGTCCCTGCAATGCAATGTTATAGGCTGATAGTTACGATCGGGCGGTTTTGTCAGTCACTCGATCGAGCAGATATCTCGTAAATTGGCTATGGCGGTCTCAGAATATGTACAATTTGAAACCTAACATTTCTAGCCTATTCTTGTGGATGAGGCTGAAACTGGCAAAAAATTGTAGCAGAAAAAACGCGATGGTCATGGACGAAAAAGGTCTTGGTACAAAAAAAAGGCTTTTTTCATTCATAAACTTTGACTGCAACGTGCAAATATTTCATATATGTAATTTTAACATATTCTATTGAAAACAGGGACCAAGTCCTTTTTCGTTCCTGGCCATCGCATTTTTTTCTACTAGAATTTTCAGCCAGTTTCAGCCTCATTTCTTGTGGCAAGATTATAGATAGAGAGAAAAACAACACCGTCGAATCATTTTTTTTTTTTTATCATACAGGAAATTTTCGCACTTCTGTTTTTAATATGATGCGAGAGATTATAAACTACTGTAGGAACCAAAAGTTTGTCTTATTACATTATAATACTTTGTTAACAATTCTATAGTGATATAAAATATATTACAAGCAAGTAAAATGGACCGACTAAACGAAGCTTCAGCGCTCACTCACACACACATGCACACTTCATTATTACCACTACACAGATAATGGTGCAAGTGAAAATTCTCGCGCGAATCGCACACATACAGAACTTTGTATTTTTTATCTGTGGAATAATAGACTTGCTACTGGTCGCAAAGTTTGCATTTTAGATTTTATTTACAAGTTTTTGACAGTTAAAGTGTTTTTTTTTTAAATTCCTAAACGAGTCTGCTTTATTTGTTTAAGTAACCTAGATATTAACAAATAATAATAATAATTAATCAATACTAACAACTAAAAACCTTAAAAATTAAATATTATAACTAAAATATAAAAAAAAATATAATAACTAAATAAAATAATTAAAAGAACCCCCTTTGGTAAAGTTCCGAAGACACTGGCAGCGTTACCCCTTTGAATCGCTAAACTAATTCTTTGACCAAGGTAGCTGCCAGATCTTCGGTCTCCAGTAATGTCGACTAATCGTTTGGAAATTTCTTTAAAAGCCTAATAGCGCTAGGGCCCCACGGACCAAGGGTCTCGACACCGAATGGGACAAAGTCATAATCAGAGCCTAGACCCCTGTATTTGCACGTTTTGGCTTTTTCAGCCGCTTCACACGCCGCACCAGCTCTGTTGTTGGTTCCATGTAGATGGGAAGGGGCTAGTGTGTCTGAACAGGTAGCATCCCACACCAGCACCCGGCCCAACTTCCATGGAATCAAACTCATACCGTCCGGTCTCTTACCATCGTCTCTTGCGATACCAGACGGCTCAAGAAGACTTGGCACGTTGACGGTGGCAAGGGACCGGCGTATGATATCGTTAAGTGCGGCATGTCTCGAGAAGCGGCCAGCACTTTTTTGGCAAGAAAGTCCGTGATGCCCTAGCTTGTCGACATCACTGCCACAGGGGCACGTATGAGGAGCGCAGACCGGAACCCCAAGCCGCAGACAGGTTACAATGCGCAGCGTGTCAGGTTCAAGAAATGTTCCTGTGTTTGACGAAGGGTACGCGTGAAGCCAGTAGCCTGCTTCACGCGCACCCAAGGCCAAAGCCTGGCTCGCTCCGAACCTGAACTAGAGCTCAAAAGACTGTCATATGTTAATTTACAGATTTTGTCGTCCCAGCTCCTCTGAGAATTTGGAGAATCCGGAAAATTTTGACCTGGGCAAGCATTTGAAAAAGCGTTCCTAGCTTCTTCCAAGCCAGCAATCTCAAAGTTTGAAGGAAATGCCCTTAAAATTTTACTTATGAGATTACCTGTACTATGTATGATTACCTTATATGTACTTTATTTGTTATAGTTTTTGATGTTTTATTTGTTATTTTTTTAGTAATTTAAAGTTATAATAATAATTACACGTGCACAACATAACACATTTATACTACAAGTAACTGTACTGCTATAAGTAAACCGATCATACCTGGAAGAAGTCCTAGTAAGACCCAGTAAGACCGATCTCAAACATTTTAGTTTAATTAAATGTTATATTGCATGAAATACTTACACGTTCCTTTTCGTAGTATAATATTCAACAAGAATCTAAAAAACTTTTCTACTAAATGTTAACCAAACTAATGTTTAAAAATAAATATATTTTTTCGAGTCTAATGGCATTTAATTCTAAAAGGATTTCAAATATTTTTTTACTTTTCTTTTTATTTTGATATTTATGTCAAGGTTTCATTTGATGTTTTTTAAATTAAACTCAGGAATAGCTTTAAAGGAAAACGGCAGGTGTCTAGTGCCTTCCTCAATTATAGAGGCATAAGTGAACTCCTATTCTAATCGATTTAATTAATTTAAGCCCACAAATGTGTAGACTATCAATGTCCCAATGAAGAGCATAGGCCGTCGCACAAAGCATGGATAGATATGGCCGTAATTTTCCCTTAAAATTCATAGCTTCAATGGAGATGACTCTTATGCTGGAGCTACACTTACGGCCATTGACGCGATAATTTTACCCGCAACGCCTTAAGCCGAGGTTCGAGTCCCACTCTGGGACGCCCTAGGTTCGTTGTGTAAAGGCCACCTGAGGCCAACAGCAGTAGTCAGCTCGTAAAATGTGGTCAAAAGGGCCCCGTCTGAGATAATTTTATCTTGCACTAGCTTTTGCCCGCGGCTTCGCTCGCATTAAATTCGGGATAACACGGTACTTTCATTTATCACTATACATAGGATTTCCCCTCCCTCCAACTTTAAAGGTTTCGGGGTCAATTTCAGAATTTTTTATTAGCAAAAAATATGTTATAGTGAGCTAACCTTAAAAGATAGACATATGCTGTCGCGGACTTTTTTGTAGACCTTTAAAAGGAGAACAATACTCTCATACATGACTTTTGTGTAACTTTAACCGTTTACGCAGCGTACGCAGCGGAAGCTCTAAGTATGAAAAAATACCCCCGATTTTGAAACATTTTTCATTACTGCTCCGCTTCTATTACTCGTAGCGTGATGATATATAGCCTATAGCCTTCCTCGATAAATAAGCTATCTAACACTGAAAGAATTATTCAAATCGAACCAGTAGTTCCTGAGATTAGCGCGTTCAAACAAACAAACAAACTCTTCAGCTTTATATATTAAGTATAGATTTATTTATATCATTTTTTTTTTGTAAACTAATGTAGTCCCTTACTATGCGAGTATACCTAATATTTGATGTGATTCGCGTAATACTTTCAACGTATTTCTTGGAATGCCTATTAAAAGTATCTATTATTTCCGTACCAACATTAAGCAAATCTGGTTGTCTACACACCTTACGCACCTGTTACCTAATTACTCGAAATAACTCTTAAATATAACGTCATAAAGCGCAAATTCCTCAAACCACACGAACACTGCTGTTAGAGTTCACATTCGCTCGGCTACCGCTGGCTAACACGTGTTAGTGGTGATATTCTTACTGTTAAGGGAACAAAGTCGAGAATCGCTCGGCATATTTATTTATGAAATACAGTTGTTCTGATTTTAAATACGTACAAATTTCAGGCCAAGGACCATTTTTGGAAAAAATATATATTCAATCTGACAAAACGATGTGTAACCCATTCATCATCAGCTCATACGTTCCCAACGAGGGGCACGAGCCTACCTGTAAAAGGTATAGGCCCTCGTCCACGCGGGCCCAGTGCGGATTGGCCGTCTGACACAACCTTTGAATTTCTTCGCAGGCGTGCGCAGGTTTCCTCACGATGTTTTCTTTCACCGTAAGAGCGTCGGATAACGTAATATAATTTCGAAAATACATCGGTACGTGTGGGGATTTGAACCTGTACTCTCCAGATCGAAAGGCAACAGTCCACACACAGCCACCGACGCTCTGTAACCAATTACGATTCCTGTGTCCCCTAGATGGGGCAGAGGGCATCCACAAGTGTTCAGCCATATCGGTCTTGAGCTTGGAACGGGCCAAACCACTGAAGGGCTTTTTTCAAGCATCAAAATTCATATTTTTAGTTTAGTATTTTAATTGGGTATTGGACACCACTAATCGTTGACGCACTTTTTATGAACTGTCAAAAAGGAAAGTTTCCATGTAAGTATTTTGTATGAGATTGATATGTGACGTCATTGCTCACAATCATCAATTGACCTAATATTTATTGCTTTCAGTGTGTTTAAAAATAAAAAATTACAAATAAACAAAAGTGATCAATGAAACGGCATATAAAATAAGGTGCGCTTTTATACAAATAAGGTTTGGTATTTAATTCGAATGGTGGAGAATACCGATTTGTTTTATTGTATTTTTGTATATTTTTTGACCTTTAAAAAGTGCTTTTTGTAAGCCTAATTTGAAATAAATGGATTTTGACTTTTTGTGCTTCACTCCACGTCCTTCCAACGGACACTGCCTCCGCGATGATCGTCCGCCGCCAGGTTTGTTTAGGGCGGCTACGTTTTCGTTTACCTTGAGGATTCCAGTCGAGGGCTTGCCTCGGAATGTGATCAGGATACCTTGGGAGCGTATGGCCGAACCAGTTCCACTTGCGGCGCTTGATCTGCTGATCGATCGGTATTTTTACCGCATCGTTCCCACAGATCAACGTTGGAGATATTCTTGAGCCAAATAAACACCGAGAATAAGCCGGAGACTGATTGACGAAAACTTGGAGCCGACGCGAGGTGTCTTTTGTGACCTTCCAAGTCTCATTTCACGTTGGGATATGATCATGGTCTCTCTCTCTCTTCAACCTATCGCAGTCCACAGCTGGACGTAGGTCATGATCATTAAACAATAAGAAGTCAGCTATTATTAAACTTTTTAGTGTAAAAATTTAACAATGGGATGGAGTTTAGACTTGTAGGACACATCCAACATTCATTCATTTTCTGGAGATAAAAATAAAATGGACGGTTTTGAAGTACAGTGGTTAGTTGATACTAATGTACTTAAATACCTGTACTAATGACATATTCTGTTTGCAAATAAATATATTTGATTTGATTTGATTTACAAAGCTTGGAGTAAATTCGTCGCAGAACGTTAAAAAAATGTTAAATAATATAAAATTCAAAAAGTCGTACAGTCTTAAGACTTTAGCTATTATTGAATGCAGATGTTACCTTAAAACTTATAATCGTTATTTTTACGTATCTATTTCGGTAACTAATGCATCGAATCGAAAAATCGATTTATCTGTAAAATGTAAATAGAGCTCAAAATGTTGAGTAGTAAAAATAACTCATTTTTGGGAAAAAGTGCAGACAATCGATTTTACCAATAAAGGGAAGATATTTTTGCCATGGTTTCTAATAAAAAATATTGTCTATGGCTCGTCAAAAATAAGTAAAATCATACTTACTCAGAACGAAGACAAGTGCAACATTGATTTTTCATTTGCATGCTGAGCGGGACGGGATTACTTAAGCAGGCTAAGTGCGAGCGGGACAGGGAATTTATTAATAGGGGAGTGTAAAATCGACAGTCGACCCTTTGTAAGTTGACAAAATGTCATGTCAAAATGGCGAGGGCGCCACTTTGTATGGGAGCTGTCAAAATTTGTATGACAAATATCTAGTTCCTATTTTTGCCGCTGTCTCTTTAAACTTTGCAGTGGTTACAAGTCTCCCCTCAGTATACGACAATGTATTAATATTGATTTCAATGATTGAATCAAACGAGATGTTTACATTTTTTTGTTCAGCTGCTAAATGTTAAATATTTAGTAAATTAGTAAATTTTCATTTAGAAAACAAAACATTCATCGTTAAACATAAATAAAACAAAACAATTTCAAATTTATGTAATTGGTCTGAAAGTTAGCGTACTCAGCGTAGTCAGAACAACCACAGGATGTCCTGACGCTGGTCTTCCGTAGACACCGTTGATGAGATAAGGGGAGAAATTTCTAAATTATTTTTTATATTGACTACTTTGTTGACTTTAAAACCAAAGGTTCCATGTTTGATACTAATTGTATCGTAGGTACAATATCATGTTTTTCTGTACGTTTTTTTGTACAGTAGTAGTAATTCAAGATTAAGTTATGTCTATGAATAACATAATGAAATTTGCAAATCAACAAACAAACAAACAGCCCACTTGGTGGTTTGGTAACTGTCGCTTATAATAAAACAAAGGATCACATGACAGTTGCTAACGTGTGACGTACAATGTCATAAGTCGAAACAACATAATAATTGTAAGGTAAAGAAAGTTTGACGACCCATTTGGTGTTGCGGTTGAGAGGTCGGCTGCAACACCAAGGGTTCCGGGTTCGATCCCCGGGCAGTACAAACATTTGTGTGCATGGACATGTCTGTTTGTAATGGTCTGGGTGTTTTCTATATATAATATGTATGTATTTACAAAAATAAATATATAAGTATGTTTATCCGTTGTTTAGTTCCCATAATACAGGCTTCACGCTTAACTTGGGGCTAGATGGCGCTGTGAGAATGTCAGTGGATATTTATATTATTTATTTAATTGTACACATGTTTTTTTCTCAAATAAACATGTGCTAATTTCACACAGTGTCTATCCCTAATTTAAAAAGATTGTACTATGGGCACTAATCAACGGATAAACATGTTTATAAACATTAATTTTACATTTAGTCACACGCAGACTAACACCAAAAAACAAGTTCAAGCACACAAATCTTTGTACCGCCCGGGGATCGAACCCTTGGTTAGGTAGCTGACATCTGAACCATTCTTAGATAAACTATAAACTAACTAGGTGCACAATCACAAAGAAAACGCGTCACTGAAAGAGTACAAAATAAAAAGCACGAGGACACTACTATGTCATTAAAGCACGAGGACACTACTATGTCATTAAAGCACGAGGACACTACTATGTCATTAAAGCACGAGGACTCTACTATGTCATTAAAGCACGAGGACACTAATATGTCATTAAAAAAACTTTAATGGCTCAACGACCCAAAGCGAGTCTTGGCCTCCGAAACGAGAGACGTCCACCGGTCTCTATCCTGTGCAACCTCTGGCCAGTTTTCGATCCCGAGCTCACTCAGATCAGTCATTATGGCATGTGAAATTTAAAAGAAAATTCTGCCCAACTTGACCCATTTGGTGTTGCGGTTGAGAGGTCGACTGCAACACCTAGGGTTCCGGATTCGATCCCCGGGCAGTACGAACATTTATGTGCATGAACATGTCTGTTTGTAATGGTCTGGGTATTTTCTATGTATAATATGTATGTATTTACAAATATATATATATATATATATATATATATATATATATATATATATATATATATATATATATATATATATATATATATATATATATATGTAAGTATATTTATCCGTTGTTTAGTACCCATAATACAGGCTTCACGCTTAACTTGGGGCTGGATGGCGATGTGGGAATGTCAGTGGATATATATTTATATTTTTAACTGACGCGATGGGCAGACTTGCCGTGGACACTATGAGTGAGATTGTTCTATTGTTTATCCAAGGTACCATCACACCAGAACATGGGTTGTCAATGATGTAATTTGGCTGTGATATTACAACATGATAAGTCTAAATTTTAATGAAACAATATGATAAAAATCATCATAACATCACAAGGTGGTAGACTCGATACTGAGTCGTCTAGGTAGGTACCACCGCAGTGCTAGATATCGTCCCGTGAAACAGGAGTGTTATGCACTTTGTGTTTCGGGGTGAGGGCACTGTATCTAGTGGAATTACCGGGTATAAGAGACCTAACATCTGTTGTCTCGGGTGACGGGCGCAGTCCGGGTTGATGGAGGATAATAACAGTCTATCAGTTGTTGGTCTCCTTTAATGCCGTTCTGTCATGGTCTGGCGTATCACTTACCATCAGGTGAGCGTCCAGACCGTCCTGTACACTTATAACATAAAAAAATAGCCCATAATGTGTGGCAGGGCACAGGCCTCCCCGCATAATATGGCTATGGAGACGACAGGCCGTAATGCAGGAACAATCCGGGTTGGTGAATGTTATTTAACGACTACCTCATACCGGAAGGTTCAAACCTCGCCACGTGCTAATATGTTTACGAATTTTCGAAATTATATGTACGTTATCCGACGCTCTTACGGTGAAGGAAAACATCGTGAGGAAACCTGCGCACGCCGGCGAAGAGATTCAAAGGTTGTACGTGAAGTCGTCCAATCCGCACTGGGCCCGCTTGGACGACTAAGGCCTATACACCCTTTACGGCTAGGTTAATGCCCCAAGGAGGACTTATAATGAGCTGATGATGATGACACTAAGATTGTAATAGGGACCTTAAATAGACTTATCTTTGTGATTGGCTGATGTAACATTGTTAAATTTTAAATCAGTAGGTAATTAAGTTATACGAGTATACGTTTAATTAGGATGTTGAATGGGTGCAAGAGGCATTGTTGTCAGCCTTGAACGTCGCACTGCAGGGCACATTCCTTCCAGTGCACCATGGCTATGGGGATATTAATAATAATAATGGGGATATTCGGTCGTACGAACGATTGTCTGTAAAGAAAGATGATAATAGGTGGTAGACCCAGTACTGAGTCGTCTAGGTAGGTACCATCGCAGTGCCAGATATCGTCCGAAACACAAGTGTTTTTGCACTTCTGTGTTTCGGGATGAGGGCAAAGTAGCTAGTGGAATTACCGAGTATAAGAGACCTAACATCTGTCACTCCTGACGTTCGCGGGGCAGAGGTGACCTAAAAAATTACAACGTACTGTTATTGCTTTTGCCTTCAACACTGCTTGTGTCATGGTCAGGCGTATCACTTACCGCCAGGTAAGCGAGCTTACCGTCCTATTCACTTATTAACAAAATCCGTACTTCGTTTGTCACGTTAAGCCGTCGGCCCCGGCTACAATCGTAGAATGGTAGTGGTTAACACCCACCACTCAGCATTGGGTCCGCGTCGTGGGTTACGGCCCAATATCCACGGGGACATTGGCTATGCTGTTTGCAGGGCGTCAAAATATAGGTAAGATTTAAAATGCGTCATCTTGTATATAAACTTAATACAGTTTATATATCGTAGGTTTAAAAAAACGCAATGTTCTCAGGGTTACCAAATAAGAGGTTTTACCCTTATTTAGGGGTAAATAAGGGCGATGGCGTTTTTAAGCATTATTTTTGTAGGGGTGTTCCTTTTGTTTTGACACGCATTTTTACACAGCATAGCTATCGGGGTACGGGCCGTAACCCAACAGGCGGAACCAATGTCAATTGATTGGTCATTTTGTTTTTTATAACTTAAAGTATTACGCGAAACATTCTTCATTCCTCTATTATAAGAATGCGTAGTCAATGATAAATAAAGAAAATGTCGCATAATTGACATAGGCAAACATTATAACTGTCATCTATGATTAACTATCAAAATATAATTTAATAGTAATTGATATAATTATTAATTAATTCAATATATCAAACAAAATATTTTCTATCAGTTTATATATTTTAGTATTTGTCGCAGTAGTAAGGGTTTTAAAAAAATCGTTGTTCTAGGGGTAAATATTGTATAAGAGTTGGTAACACTGCGCTACCCCACCCCACTCCGGTCTCTGGGGTGGCCACCCCCGCCACGTGCTCGCCCCTAAACGTGCGCAGACCAACTCTAAATATAGGTTACGGCGCCCATAGCCGTGCACCAAATATTACTTAAATCATTTCTCTGACAAATAACATTCGTATTGAAAATGATGTGGTTTTCAAATGTCACTACTTGCCCGTTGCTGTAAACATGAAAAAAAAGTTCAAACCGAATTTTAAAATGTTCGAATTTTAAACTCTATGGTTTTTAAATTGGTCCTATTTGGTGTTGCGGTTGAGACGTCGGATGCAACACCAAGGGTTCCGGGTTCGATCCCCGGGCAGTACAAACATTTGTGTGCATGAATATGTCTGTTTGTAATGTGGTGCATGAAATATGTATTTCCAAAAAAAAAGTATATAAGTATGTTTATCCGTTGTTTAGTACCAATAATACAGGCTTCACGCTTAACTTGGGGCTAGATGGCGCTGTGTGAATGTCAGTAGATATTTATTTATTTATTATTTAAATAGTCACTTACCTACATGCTGGAAAAAGAACATAGTAAACTTTTAAAAAATGCATCATAAAGGACTAACGCGATGACTTGCGAAAGGTGGATGGTGGAATTTTGATAAGCAAAGCAGAGAACCGGGATATCCGTCACATAATGCAGGAGACCTACGTCCAGCAGTCAGATAGGTTAAACAGTCAAAGCGAAATATATGACAAATATAATTGTAAAAAATATAAACACAGGTTGACGTTTCAATGAGGGTTTTTGCAATGTAAAACCTCACTAGATGGCGCTACGTTGGTGAAAGGTCTAGGATAATTTTGATTGGTCACTGATGTTTGTAGTGACATTAAATATCCAAATGTCACGCGAATAACCAATGGGAAGAGAGCCAATTGCTATTATACTTGACAGATTATTAAATTACAAATACCCTCATTATACTGCATGAAGAAAAAAAAATTAAAAAAAAACACCGTCTATTCTTTTAAACTCATTCTCGATGATTAGGCAACGATCTTACGCAGGGACAGCCAAGTCGTTTTTTTTTTTGCCAACCGTCTGTGATGTAATCACGAATTGTTTTCTATACTCTCTCACAGAATAATAATTATACAACTAATGACGTCATTACTATTTAAACTACCAGTGTTACATGAATATTGTTTATTTTCCACGTGCATTAGTTTGTACACGTGGGTACTTGAATTACGCCGTCAGGTTAAACATTGAACATATTTACGTCACAAGTTTGCAACTGAATTGTTATTATTTTCCGGGTTGCTAGACAGTTATTGAGAGCGTCGGTGGCTCAGTGGTGTGGACTGTCGCCTTCCTACCGGGAGGGCTGAGGTTCAAATCCCGACACGTACCAATGTATTTTCGAATTTTCGAAAAATATATGTACGTTATCCGCTCTTACGGTGAAGGAAAACATCGTGAGGAACCTTCATGCACGCCTTCGAAGAGATTCGAAGGTTGTATGTGAAGTCGTCCAATCCGCACTGGGCCGGCGTGGACGACTAAGGCCTAATCACCCTATACGGGTAGGCTCGTGCCCCTCGGTGGGGACGTTTAATGAGCTGATGATGATGAGACAGTTATTAGTTACCACCATGGTGTCATCTTCATTCTTTCCTAACATTGTCAAATGAGTTATTTCTTAGTAAAATATAAAATCAGTTAACTTGGTGGATCAAAAAATAGCCACTTTCCCCTAATAGAACACTAGTGATCCCAAACCGAGATAAGTGAGCAGTTACTGACTTGTGACGTAAAAAGTCAATGTCTTAGTAGTACCTTTAAGCTGCACAAGCTCGACTTAAAGCTATACTGTTATGGCGGGAGAATTGGGTAAGATTCAGGTTAAATAGTACAATTACTACTTTATAAGATTAAGGTCATCATCAGCCTATAACAGCCACTGCAGGCGCAGGCCTTTCCGTACAGCATAGCTATGGGGAGATTGGAACGTAACCCAACACACGGGCCTAAGATTGTACCCGGGACCGACGGCATAATCAGGTGATTCAGCCCGCAATATCTCAATCAAACTAAGAAACATCCAACAAATTCAAATTCAAAATTCTTTATTCAAATTAGGCTTACAAAAAGCACTTATGAACGTCAAAAAATATACAAAAATATAATAAAAAACAATTAAAAATACTAAACTAAAAATATGAATTTTGATGCTTTGAAAAAAAAGCGCTTCAACGACTGACATAACCCCACGTATTCCGAACCCACGACCTACGGGTCGCGCAGCGAAACTTTGTGCCCATTAGACCACGGAGGCAATTGAAGATTAAGGTAATCACTATAAATCAAAGTACATAACTAAACCCTAACTTAGGCTTTAAGCGACATCTAGGCACAACAATACGGTCATGCCCCAGTGTTTGTTGGAAAACTAGACGTCAATGCTAAAGAACTTTTTGACAGCACCTGTCAGTGTCACATTAACGCGCGGCGGGTTAGACAGATGGCGCAAGTGTTGGACGTTTTAGAACACATCTAATACAAGCTTTTTTAATTGTTTTTTACTATTTTTTTTAAAAAAAGGTGGCTATTACTATCAAAGAAAATCGGTGAGCCAGTATTCAAACTGACGAAATATAGGGTTTGTTTCAGAGGACGAAATAGAGACCACATTACTTAAAACTTTATTCCACTGTATTAAGGTTGAAAACCAATGGAAAATCTATTAATGACATGTCTGGTTAGGGGTTAAATAAGGGTCTTAAGGTCCTCGATGAGTGGAAACGGAAAACGTGAATCACTGGCAGTCTCAGAGATGATGGCGTGATTAAGTTAAAACTTAAGACAGTACTAGAACGTGATTTAGTTGAGAAAAGCCTTCGACAGCACGTGATTTTATTCAGACAAAATAGAAGCTACGTCGGTTTAAACATTGTGTTACAAAGCGACCGTGTATACCAGGAAAACAAACAAAAAACCACCAAACGGTACGCACGTACCAAAACCAAACTGCTTTGCGTACGTAAAAAACACTGGCCACCTATCATCATTTAAAAAGACAACAGGCATGAAATGTCAAAATTTTATTTTGAATTTCGAACCATTCCGATCGGGGAGCGCGCAGCAGACGACACTCGAGCAACGGAGTGGCGTCTCACTCCACATAGTCTTTACTTATGTACGTATACAAGCTGCCAGTTAAGCTTGAGCCGTGTAACGTCACCTTGGGTTCCTCCGTTGGCCGATGGATGTATGGGGCGCGGGGCACACGGCGGGTCACGGTAACCTGGCCGCAGCGGTACAGTGGAATACATAGCCGTGGGTATAGATAGATATAAAGGTAGTACTCGGGGTGGGCGAGTAGCGACAGCAATGTAACGGACTACGTTAGAAAGGCATTGTTTTTGATTTAGAATTTGGGAGATTTCTTATTGACAGTTTATGTTCTTTTTCAAATACTGAATTTTATAAATCTCTTTGTGTTGAATTTAAAAAAGTTAATGTTGTAATAATAATATTATTAAATTATTCCCGCATATATTTTTTTTAATGTTTCTAAAAATCGCATCAAGATATAAATATAAAAAATATTTATGTTTTTAAGTAATCATCAATGAAAGAATTGCGTGAGTTTACAATTTATCATATCAAATAAAATAATTTTTTTTATAATTTTAATTTATCTATCTCTATGTGCCAATTTAGAAACAACATGATGTTGAAAAGTTTTGTTCGCTGAACAGACTCCATAGGTTATATTGACGGAAACTTGTCGAAAATGCTTAGTCTAGGTAGTATTAAAAGTACCAAAAACTATTTTTCTATTACAATTAAAATCATACAGGCGTGTTAGAGGTCAAAATTTTTACAACAAATCGTAATGACTACGCTCATTAACCAATATATAAAAAAAGTCAAATTAAATAATCTAATCCTAATTAACAATTAAGCATACCTGCCGACCGTACACAAAATATATACGTACCAGCGCTCACCTACATTTATTTGTGCACACACACAAACAAGTTTTATAGCACGCACACAGACGCGCGGCATCGCCTCGGAGCGAGCCGAGCGCATTTTATTTGACTCCAAACTCGCGGAGGGATAATATTCCTATTTTTACTGGTCGGCCTTTTTTCCTCCAGACTATTCTTGCTTCAGATTCTTTATTCGAATTTAAAATTTAAAAATGTTTTTTTTTTTTACCGATACAAATTATACGTTGTTAATAAATTAAATTCAATTTGAAGAACCAAATCAATTAAATAAAAGATTAATTTTAACTGGGGTAACCTATGCGCCGCTGTGGACTGCGATTATTTGAAGTAAGAATAGGTAAGATAGAAGACCAAAAGTTTATAAACAAAATTGAACTACGTTTTTCCTTTTTTTTTAATTTGGAATTATGAATAATTTAATCGAATAGATATAGCAATACAATTATTCAAGGGTTCCGAACTTAATTGATTACACAAGATTTTAAGGTGTTTAAAATGCAGGCAGTCCTCGTACTTACGGCATGTTAGGTTCTCGAAAAACGCGACGTAAATCGAAACGACGTAAGTCGAGACATATTTTTTCATATGTTTACATGTAAAACTCAAGGGTTAGGATCCATACGGACTCTAAAGATAAAACTGTATTTATAACAAAGGATAATACTTTATTACCAAAAGTAAGTTCTAAAATGTATTTTTTTTGCTATTTGTGTGTTATTAATTTAAATAATTATTATAAAACTATAATATGTAATCAAATTGGTAACACTGATAGGCTGCACAAATTTTGTTATTAACATTAAAACTGCTCCCAAATGAGGAGCCTTAGACATTGACCCTGCGACAAGTGAATTCTCCTTTGCCGGAAATCGAAACAAATGACGTATGCTTGAGGAATAGTATCAAAACATTGTCCGACGTAACTTGAAACGACGTAAGTCGAGGACTGCCTGTATTCAAATTAACTGAGATTACAATTCCCGCCGAATAGTTACGCTCAGGCTGGCTCCCTAGATAACATTGCTAGAGCTTACATCATCAGCTCATTTATAAACGTCCACACCAAAGGGTACGAGCCTTCGAGTATAGGGTGTATAGACCTTAGTCGTTCATACGGGCTCAGTGCGGATTGGCCAACTTCACGCACAACCTTTGAAGTTATTCGTAGGCGTGCGCTGGTTTCCTCACGATGTTTTCCTTCACCGTAAGATCGTCGGATAAACGTACGTGTAATTCGAAAAGACGGGTACGTGGCGGGTTTTAACCTTCGCCGTCCAGATCCGAAGGGAACTGTTCACACCACAGACATCAGAATATACATTAGACTGGACAAGCCGCCAAGTTTATAGGCAGTCCCAGTGTCGCAATTTCTTTTCGGTTCTTACCTGTGAAAAGTTATTATATTTCTTGGTAAATTTACTGATTCATTGCGATGATGGCATGTTACAATTGCACAGGATGGCATTTTGGAAAAAAACGGTAATTTCTTCTAATATTCGTGCGTCTTGACTCGTCTCAAAGAGCGTAAACTGGTAGCCAGTGTATGCTCGTTGAGCTTACAGTTGTCGCACTTTAAACGCGGCTTGCCCCATCTCCTGTATTGGGAAATCTGTGGTTCACACTAATGTGAATTAGCCAACGACGCTACCTAGAGCTTAATAAACTAAAACTAAGTAAAGCAAATATGACTTTTTTTTTATTGAACAGGTGACAAAAATATTGTATTGAGTCCCTCAAAGCTTTGGAAGGGACTTTATGCCGTTGCCTACCTAAGGATAATTATCGCGACCATGAGCGTCAGATTCAGGTGTAGCGATGATTTGGCAGTTTTCACTTATTAAAAGTAATCTCAATAATTATCGCGTAAATGGGTGTTTGACGTTAGCCGTTAGCATAACATTTCGTTCTGCATTACTCGCGTGGTGGATTTGGATTGTAGCCGAATCTCCTCATAGCCTTGTTGTGTGGGAAGGCCTGTGCCTTCGAGAGAGACGGTAAAGGCTGTTTACTTGTTGACTGAGGCTCTTTCAAATATGTATTACTAGTGCCGCTTTGTCTAGTAATCGTTCCATTCTTTTGCCATTTCGCTACAGACCGTAAAAAGCTCCTTTGGTATGATACTGGCCGGAAACAGAAACTACTACGTATGTAAGTAAGTTACAACAAAACGCGTTCTAAGTTCAAATACAACACATCGCGTTCCAAATTCAAATCGCACTACCTTGTAATTTTGACGTTCCACATTTAAAATGACCCGCTTTAAAAAGTGCTGTGCCCGTTAAACTTGCTTGGCTTTATATACGTACATAAACCATTCCTTTGCCACCGTTTATACAATTCGAGGAAATGAACTGTATTAGGCAAAAGTGATATCTATGAAACACATAATAAGGTTCAACTTTATATCGGCCTACTGCGTATATACAAGAGACTGGCATATTTACAAACATTATGTCAATTTGACAGTTATATTGACTGCAAAATAAAAACAATAATTAAGGGCAAGATCGCACGGCATCGTGATGGATTTAAAGTGGCGTATTAATTGGTTGGTTATTGTTGTAGAGCGTCGGTGGCTCAATAGTGTGGATTGTTGCTTTCTGATCTGGAGGGTGCAATTTCAAATCCCGCCAAGAACCATTGTCTTTTCGAATTTTCGAAATTAATGTACATTCATACGACGATCTTACGGTGAAGGAAAATGTTGTGAGAAATCCTACGCACGCCTATGAAAAGATTCAAATCCGCACTGGGCCCGCGTGGACGACTATGGTCTTAACGGGTAGGCTCGTGCTCCTGGGGTGGGGACGCATAATAAACTGATGATGATGACGCTCGAGGAAAGGCTTAGTCGTATTTAGTAAAAAAAAAATAGTTGCGTGGTAAAGCATTTCTACAAAATAGTAAAGTACTTACTTCGATCATTTAGGCGATGTAAATGAAATTTTGAGTTTGGCTTGGATGAGTCTAAAATTTCGCAATACCGCTTTGTTATATCTATAATATAATGTTTTTTATAGCTTAAGTATTTATTAGTCATCCTATTCAACCTATCGCAGTCCACTGCTGGACATAGGTCTCCCCCATTTCGCGCCAGATATCCCGGTCCTCCGCTTTCCTCATCCAGCCTCCACCAGCGACCTTTCGCAAGTCGTCGGTCCATCGGGCCGGAGGGCGTCCTACGCTACGCTTGCCAAGACGCGGTCTCCACTCCAGAACTCGTCTGCTCCAACGGCCATCGGTCATATCCATTAGTCATATCTATTATTAATTATATTTGTAAAACTAAAAGTTCATTAATAAGTGTCGTTCTCAAAATCGCAGCCCCCTTATTACAGTGTCTAAAATGTTTTGGTCCACCAAGCCACTGTACCTACATTTATACAGCAATCAACAATTTAGTATTGAGTCATGGTCAAGTGTCCTGTATATATAAACATATGAAAAAACACACGAGGTGACCTTCATGGCGTTACGGTTGTAGGCTGAAACTGGCGGAAATATTCTAGAAGAAAATAATTCAAGAAACCCCAACCGACCTGTCAACGGGCGGCGGCAGCGGCGCCATCATGTGTGGATGCGGCATCGGCGGGTGCGGCGGGTGCGGGTGGAACGGCGAGCCCGGCGGCGCGAACCCGGCCCGGGAAGTGGGCCTGCTGCGGGCCCGGCGGGAAGCCGCCGCCGCTGCCGGCCTCGCCACGGGGCTGCCGAAGGGGCCGGGCGCGGCGTACGGGCCCGCGAACCCGGGTCCCGGGCCCGGCGTGGAGGGCGCGGGGAGGCGGCGAAGGCCGGGCCCGCGGGCTGCGGCGGGCGGCGCGAACGACGGGAACGGCGGCTCGCTGTTGGCGGTCTTCCACGCCGCGGGCACGCCGCCGCCGCCCTCGTCGAGCGCCGGCACGCGCCTCTGCAGACCACCGACATCTGGTGAGCAAACGCACCTTCAATACTGTGGTAGAATCATCGGCAGATTTTGAGAACAGCCTAAATGAATCTTCTCGAAGTGTTGGGCTTGGCAAGAATCTTGATGTAGTTAAAACTGACAGAAGAATTCTAGCAGCAAAAACGTGATGCACAGTGACGAGAAAAAACTTGTCCTAAGACTGGAAAAGGCTGTTTTTAATCATCATTGTAATCTCAGCTAATTGGAAGTCTCCACCGAGGCGCACGAACCTACCCGTATAGATTGTATGGGTCTTATTCATTCATACGGGTTCAGTGCGGATTGGTCAACTTCACGCACAACCTTTGAATCGTTCAAAACAACGGGGCGGGATTTGAACCTGCACCCTCTAGATCGGAAGGCAACAGTCCACACCAATGAGGTACTGACGCTCAATTTTTAGTTGTTCCGAAAATCTATACGATTAGCACGTTGGGTCAAAAGTTATAACCGAAAACGGTATTTTTGGGACTACAGCCTTTGTACCTGGCCATCGCATTTTTCAGCTAATTTTTTTATGTCAGTTACATTTTTTTTTATTTATGTTTAAGTGTACAGAACGGTCGAGACGTCCACCTGTAGGTAAGTGATATACTGAACATAACAGAGCGGCATTGAAGGAGACCAAAAATGGATACACAGTTATTTTTCTCCATCTATGCTCTGCGCCCGTCACCTCAGTGAAAAGATATTAGGTCGCTTATACCAATATTGTTATTTTACTAGCTATAATGCCCTACTCCTGTTTCACGGGACGATATCTTGCACTACGGTGGTACCTACCTGATGACTCAGTATCGAGTCTACCACCTAGTAAACCAACCATCCAACTTGGCCGGCATAACTTCGAGAGAGAGCTAGTAGGCGGATTTTGTTGGACTGGGCGGCATTAGGTAAATTACGTCAAGTCAAACTGGCAGAAAATTCTAGCAGAAAAAAGCGATGGCGAGGAACGATAAAGGACTTGTCCTGTTTTTAATAGAATATGTTTTTAATTCTTTGAAATATTTACACGTTGCAGTCAAAGGTTACCAATGAAAACAGCCTTTTTTTTCGTACTAAGGCTTTTTTCGTACCTGACTATCGCGTTTTTTCTGCTACAATTTCCTGCCAGTTTCAGCCTCATTTCGCAATCAATGCGATGTGTCATTCATTCCTACCTGTACTAACATATGCAGTAGTGATGGTTAACTCGAGTACCTAACTCAAGTCAACTCAAGTTGCCCGTAATTCGAATCCACTCGAGTTTAATTTCTCTCTAACTCGAGTTCGAAAACTGAATGGAACCGATATGGAGCGAAGTTTTTTGATCATTTGAGTGAGACTATATTCATTTCGTTCACTGATATTCATTCATTCATAACAACAAACAAGTGTCATTACGTGTAGATTTAAGGTTATCTTTAAAGTGCCGGACTGCTATATAATTTCATAGTTTAATTATAAATATTATATATATATATTATATATTATTTTTAATTAAAATTCGAGCCAAAAATACTTCAATTTCAAACAATAACTTTTGTTGTTCTTTAGTTAGTAGGTATAACTCTCCCAATATATTATAAGTAAATAATATAAAAAAAATAAAGAATTGAACTTAAAATATAATTTGTCTATTCCAATTTTTGAAGTATTTATGCCAAGCTGAGGAATAATTTGGAAAAACTCAGAAAACATTTACTTGTCCATCCAGTTAACTCGAGTTAGGTAATTCCGAGTTCAACCCGAGTTACGTGATTCTAACTCGGT
>PQWD01011850.1:0-91761 GCA_019425675.1 Leucinodes orbonalis
GAATTTAAACTACTTTCTAAAGTTTTTTCTTTAGAGTTAAAGCAACATGGGTTTGTAAAATTGTAAAAGATCCTGCTACTTTAGAAATAACAGAAATTCTGCTTGGCCTAAGTTTGACCAAGTTAACATTTAATTATTTTTTTGTTGCATACTTTAGCATTGTCTATTGCATTAGTTACGTTTTTTTCTATGGTTTATTTTGTTACTGTACGTTATTGTTATGCATATTTAAAATAAAATGTGTATTTTCTTATAAAATGTTGTTTGTTATTCGAAATAAAACTCAAAATTTGATATGAACAATTTATTTGAATAATTTTGTATATTGATATGATTTCTGTACAACTCTACAACGATAGTCATCAACTAGATTCAAGTCAACTAGATAATTTTATGAGTATCTTAATTGTAGCTAGGTAGTGGCTTAATAATTTACAAATACAAGAGCGTGAATGAAAGCTGTACAATAAACAGTTGACTTAATAATAATTTAGCTATTATATCCTAACTTATAAAAAGTCATAGTCTATAGAATTGGAATTGTTACTAAAACAATTAATTACATTGAAAAATACCAAATGGGCAATAACTTTTTACATAGTAAGAAGCTTAGAAACAAATATACAGTTAGGACAATAAATGGAGTTTTCCCTTATTTCTCCCTTGGTATAAGCATATCACTATTTATAGATTTACAAAATCAGTCTCCTACTATTTGTTACCGAGCTCTGTCGTGTGAAAACAAGTTTAGCTATAAACCAATTATTTAACAATAAACCAAGGCAGTTGCGCGATGGTCGCACATAGGACGTTCAGCGTTGGACGTTTGGCTAAATTTAACAATACATTTATGTATACATTATTGAGTCGTCACAATCATGATGTACCATGTGAACCATTATAAATTTACTACTAATCATCTACTTTATTTTCCCAACTATTTTTTTACATCAATACAACTTCAAGCACACGTAAGTGTTCACAGCCTTGCTACAGTCGTTCCAAGCTCTCACTCAATATAAATTAGTTACAGTCTGTCTTCATAGACATCATAGGAATGACAAAATTAGGTTAAATAGCTACCATTATCGGCACACATTCATTACAATATAGGTACTTATATCAGTGTGTAGTACATCAGCTTCGAAATAAGTGCTAAATACTTCATGTTTGGTACATATTTTAAGTGTGAAGTTAAATAAAACATCGGCTATAGTAAATATTTGAAGTGATTGAAAGATTTTTTAAAATAATAGCACAGGTAAAGTAATACACGAATATTTCATTACAATAAAATTAAAGTAAAAATAGAACTATTGCATTAGACATTATTTCGAGACAAACACCAAATAACATTTATACTATAGTATAGTGGTATTAATATTTT
The DNA here is from genome assembly GCA_019425675.1 of Leucinodes orbonalis. NCBI lineage: Eukaryota > Metazoa > Arthropoda > Insecta > Lepidoptera > Crambidae > Leucinodes > Leucinodes orbonalis. The sequence goes on from PQWD01011850.1 coordinate 1,388, forward strand.
TCATACACTATTGCATTGTATAATAATAATTGTATTACGCTTAAAACAATATCAAAACCGGATAACAATTTGTGTATTTCACATTTAGTGTCTTATATCAGGAATGTGTATATCGGAGTGTTGTGTGAAATTGTTAGAATAGGAACCCACGCATAGAAACAAGAAACTGAGAAGAGTCAATATTTTTTATTTGAATAATAGCATACTGTTACGCACTAACATTTTGATTGGCTCAAATGACAAACAATTGACACCCAGTGTTCCATTCAAAACAATTCTTAAAGATTTGGATCGTACATTGCTGCCCGAAAAAGTGCAAATTGGGAAGAATTAGTAAAGCTATAATACATAATAGATATTGCCAGTGTGCTATTCAATGAAAACTGATTACTAAATATAAAAACATGCATTACATGTAGTGTTAGTAAGGTACCTAAACACAACGTGCCGTTATAGTTAAAATAAGTTGGCGTAGGTACTTACGATGTTTTTGTTGGTGTAATGAATTATATAAATAAACGTGAGATAAAATGGATATTTTACAGACTTAACATTCATAAATGCTTTGTTTAACGAGTAGATATTATATTTGCAGAATGTTACAGTTCGCTGTAAATTTCTTATGTTTGAAGTATTTATTGCCGTGCTAAAGTGTAACACATAACACGTGGTTCTTATGGGGGTGTGAGAATCAACATCGTATTCCTGCATAATTTTGTCGAAATACTGCTGCAGTCGGCCAACCTTCCACAGCGCAACATCGTGGTGGAGCGTGAGCTCAGGGGTTAAGGTTACTTAATACGTGGTGCTATTGCAAGTCACGTATTATGAAGCAACGAGCGTGCGGACGACCTTAGTCATATGTGTAAAACACTTGGACGAACGATACGCGTCGTACAAAGTACGCAGACCATTTGCACGGTCCCCTGTACTGTACACAAGACTCAGTGTAATGATGATGTGAACGAATCAACGTGTCCTACGCGAAGCTGAAGTACTGGTGTAGTCAGCCGGTTCACATGTAGCGTGAAGCGTAGGCGGCAAGAGGTTACGATTGTGGTACTGAGTCTCGTTTTTTACATGCTCCCCTTTACACAAGACACTGTGGGTACTATTGGTCGAGCATTTAAGGTTATACTCCTGCGCGAGGCTTTCCATGAAGTCGGCCGGCACATAGCGTATCTGGGTCGTGGTGTGGCACGGAGTGCAAGCGTATGAAGAAATTGGGCGAACAAATCAACGTCGTAGTACTGTTGTGTGAGGGAATCAGCATCGTATTCCTGCGCGAGGCTGTCTTGCTGCGGTCGCCACAGTGGCGACGTTAGGTCGCGGTGTTGCACGGAGCGCGTGAGCTCAAGCACGCGCGGCGGGATTAAAGTTTACAATGATCCGTGATTATTGCTAATTGTGTATTTTTAAACAGCAAGTGTCGGACGACCTCACTCATATAACTTATAAAACACTTTTGGGCGGCACTATTGTGTGAGTGAATCGGCGTCGTACTCCTGCGCGAGGCTGTCGAAGTAGTGCTGCGGTAGTCCGGCCACAGCGCGGCCGGGTCGTGTTACAGAACGGCGCGCGTGAGCTCGAGCGCGAGCGGCGGGTGTGACCATTACATGATAGGTATTGTGTATTTTTAAACAGCAAGTGTACAACGACCTCACTCATATAACACAATTGGGCGAAAAAATCAGCGTTGTATCTAAGGCAGGAAACAATCCGGCACTATTGGGTGAGGGAATCAGCGTCGTACTCATGCGTGAGGGTGTCGAAGAAGTCGGCCGACGCCGTATCTGGGTGGTGGTGTGGCACGGAGAGCTAGCGTATAACGACCTTACACATAAAACACAATTGGGCGGCACTATTGTGTGAGTGAATCGGCGTCGTAGTCCTGCGCGAGGCTGTCGAAGTATTGCTGCGGTCGTCCGGCCCAGAGCGCGGCCGGGTCGTGGTGCAGCACGGAGCGCGTGAGCTCGAGCGCGAGCGGCGGGTGCGGGTGCAGGCGGTCGGCGCGCGACACGTACTCCGCCAGCGCCGGCCACGCCGCCTCCGCGCGCTACACGCACCCCGTCACACAACACACTTTATTGTTGCCATTGCCGTACACGTGGAATGAATGTGACCATACTCGATTAGGTACAATGCACTCGTTTAACCTTTGGACCGCCAATGAAGCATTAAGGCGCAAGACAATAAATTTTCTATTGTGTCTGAATTCCCGGCGTTCAATGGATTAATAACGCGACACAATAGAATATTGTTAATCAACCTATCGATCGTATGAGCTTTCGGCACCTTAAAATCGCGATTAAACAGCCAACTGATATTTACTCTTTACAAACCGAGAATGGAAACAATTGTTTGATTAATGTTATTCCGATAACAGATCACTACAAGGTGAACCTAGTTAATCTAGAAATAAAAGAAAATCTCTAATGTCAAAGTGATTTTAAATAATTTCTTTCTCTTCTATAAATGACTTTAGGTCACGTTCATTCCAGGAGTACGATTTCAACTAGTTATGTTAGCGTTTGTTACCTTGTAATAAATAATACTTTAATATCCACTAGCACAGTTTTATTGAAGTTATGATGTGTGTTACCTAGATTTAATGATGACACCTTAGAACCCCGCCAACATACAAAGCCTGATCTTTGTTAATGTTCTTTAGTAATATAACCACAATATATTTTATAATTTTACCAGTTCCTTGTGAAAAGCTGGCAATGTAATCCTAATAATTGACCCGGCTTTATTGCTATAAGAATAACTTTTTAAGTGTCCCCTTTGTTGGCTAAAATTAAAAATACTACCCAGTGTAATTGAAACTTTATATTATCCATTACTTTGTTAACTATAGCCCTTAAAACTATGCAACATAATGTAATGTATTTATGAAATCTTAAGTACTTTGTAAATCATTGTTAAAAAATTGAAACAGTACCCCATGCCATAATTTTCAGCAATATTTCAGTATATTTTTAAAGATTGTCTTTTCTTTTTAAGGTTATGCAACTTTACTCTTTGATAATAAGTCACATCAAGATAGCAATAACTATATTGTTTTAAATAATTCCAAGATCACTTTACTAAAATTAACCTGACATCATCATTCGATTGGAAATTGAATTAAAATTATTGTATTGATTAGAAGCAGTTGTGTTGCCAGAGAACGAAAATCAACGCGATCTTAATTAAAATATTTAGACCATAAAACTGTGCATACAAACTACACTGTGGAGGTAATTCCTTAAAATACAAACATATGCCCAGCCTGGCCACAACATAGATTATAGTAATTTTGCGTTTCAACATAAGAACGTTGGGTTATACCAAACAGCATACTATTGAAATTAAAGTCAAACTTATTAGTCGGTGCTCTCAACTACGGTATTTAGCGGCATGATATTATAACTGATTGGTTACTCAAGTAAATTACTGTAAGAAGGTGTACTCGAAATTTATTGGACGATATAAATGTGCCATAGTGCATCGAATGTTTTATATCCTACCGTGGCACAAATGATTTTAAGTGCTCTCAGCCTCAAGGCTAACTTACTATTAGGGTGTCTCTTGCAAATTACTCGATTGGTATGCGATTATGCCAATATATGTCAAGGATATTAAATAAAAACAAAAAGAAATCTACGGAAGCAAATAATAATACTGTTAAAAAAATATATCGTGATAATGGATTGGGTGACATTGATAGCTATCTAAAAATGATAATCATGAAAAACTTACCCTTCTTTTTGTATTGTTACAATATTTTGTAGAAATGTATGCATTTAAAAACAATTATATGTTACAAAACAAGTTGTTATTATTTTATTAATAAGGTAATGGATATAATTATGTACGATGGTTGAATATGTGCATGACTGACACCAAAATCTTCGTAGATGGGTAAGGTAGCTTTTTAATTACTGTTTTGTAATTGCAAGTATAATCAGATGAGTAACCTTGTTCCATTTACGAAAACTTTTACAAAATGAACATTAATTAGTATGAATAAGTCGGTATTTCTTGCGTGGCGTAAAAATCTTACTGGACAGTTCAATAAAATTATTCCAAGTCCAAAATTTTACATTCCATGCAACAGATGTGTTTTTAACAATAATAAAGTTTAGTTTCTTGGTAAACCTCCTATAAAAACAGTCCTTGTTATACTAAAAACAAATCATACAAGTTTGGTTACCATGTTTCTATCTACATAATGTAGATTTTTAGCCATCGCAATTGATTGATTACATTAGGTACAACACAGTTAGTCAGGGCATGCGTCCTACACTACGGACCGGCACGAGCCAATTTACAATAAAGGAATTAAAAAAAACAGTACCAAAACACTACGTATTAAACTAAACTCATGTTTCAGAACGCAAGCGTTAACTCAAAACAAAAATAATAACTTACGACATAATGGCATGTGTACTAGGGACGCGGCGGCCCGGGCGCACGGCGTTGAACGTCGCGCACGCTTTACAATCAAAATCATTAATGAGACACTTCATTTTACCCTTTGACCGCCACTGTGTAAATGCTGCATACACATCTATGTTTGGTCGACTTATTGACAGCATTAACTTAACCATATGTCTCTGGAAAGTGCCAACTAAGTAGGACAGGATATCCCAATACCATAATTATATTGTATATTTTTTGTAACGTATGTCGTATTTTAACTTTTTTCATAGTCGTTAACATTAAGTGTGCATATTATAATGGTGATAAATCATAGTGAAAATCTATGGTATCTATGGTTTGTGTTATAGGTACCAAATTTCCTATCAACTGTAGGTAATCTGACTCAAATCAACAATATTATCGGCTATAAAACAGTTAGTCCACTTCCATACCAATTTCATTGATATGAATTTTCCCTGTCACCAACACAAACACAAACGTACGAGTTATTGATACATTGTGAACTGCAGTCGACTCACAACAGCGGCGGTCAGCGGGTTAACACTGATAGAACTGTGCACTCACACGGTGTTACAGTCTTAGCACACAGGCACCGTTAGTCTTTATTAAAGAACAATGTGTTCCAGAAGGAGCGTCGCACCTTGTTGTCGTCGGCGAGGCGCGTCGGTCCGAGGCCGTGGAGCGCGCCGACAGGGCGGAGGCGGCGGCCGCGGGGCGGTCCCCGGTGGAGGGGATGCGGGACGGCCTCCGCCGGGGCGTGTCGCTCGGTAAGGCCACCGGCTGCATGTCCCGCATACTGCTGTGCTCGGGACTCGAGCGTCGACGAGTCTCCAATTGCCGGACTCGAGCTCGGGCGCCTTCCAGCTCTATGCTCTTCTCTTCCAGCTGCAAGTACAGAAACATAATGATTATAAAAATATCCACTGACATTGATGATGTCGCACATCTGCTGTGGTCTGGGTTCAATGTCCACTGTTCAAGGGTTCCGGGTTCGATCCCCGGGCAGTACCAACATTTGTGTGTATGAACGTGTCTTGTGAAACAATACAAACAGACTTCATGCATACAAATGTTTGTACTGCCCGGGGATAAGACACGGTGTAAGAGCCGACGTGTCGATCAATTACACTACATAAGTCGTCAAATCTTTATGTTAGCATAGGATTGTGGACGGATAGGTCAACTGAGATTTTTTGATCTGTCTAAACGACATATTTGCTATACGACTAGTCAGTATATTCAATACTAGGTGGAAAACTCGATACTGTGTCTTCTAGGTAGGTATCACCGTAGTGCGAGATATCATCTCGTGAAATAAAAGTATTATGCTCTTGTGTTTCAAGATAGGGTATTGTACCTAGCGAAATTACCGAGACTTAACATCCGTAGTCTCGAATGACGGGCGGTGGGCGGTATTAACGACGAATAGGCATTTTATACAACTACTGTTTATTATGTGTTTTACTTTCAATAAGTACTACTCAAGTAAGTGTCACTTACCATCAGGTGAGCGTACTGGCCGTCCCTATGATTTTATAACATACAAAAAATCATATTCCCATACATCAATATGTAGGTTAACGATAGTTAACGATAGTTTGAGGTATTGAGATTTTATAATTTGGGGGTCAAATTTATTTTTAAAACATTTTCGTGCTAAATTCTGAGTACTGTTATTGTTAGGTGTATACCCGCCCCACCAGGACTAGCATTACCACGATGGTAGGTAAGTGGTAGTTGACGTTCGTTTTTGTCCTGATTATTCGATTCAAGAATCCTCGAAAGTTATTGAAATATATATTTAAATATAGATCTATATTTTGATAAATTTTATATAAAACATTATCATATACCTAATGAATAACACAATTCCATTCCTACCGATTATATGCATCCAGCGGCTATTCGCAACCTTGCAGGATATATCATGAACAAATTAATACATACCCTAAATTTAAGGTCTTCATTAAGGTCTCGAGCGCGCTCTAACCGCTCCAACATGGCCGAACGCTGCGCGGCCGCATGCTTTAACCGCTCACATAACACCTGAAATATGATTTGAAATATTATAAGATAGAGTATGGATATGTTTCCTATGTTAACACAAAAAGGAGTAAACACAGAAGTAAAAAAGGTTTTGTACACATTTACAAAACACCCATTGTGTGTAGTTAAAGTGTGAATAAAATATATATAACATTTATTCAAGTTCCCAAACTTTATGTTGTATGAAGTTTAAGAAGATAAAAAAAATTAAATAAACTTTTAATTTCGTCATAAATGAGTTTAATCAACATGTAATTACAGAGTGGAGGATGTATTACGAGATGCATAATAGAATGCGAATCGTGGTAGTGGTACTACAAGAGCGGCAAGTGATTAAAATGAAGAAAACGCCTATTATCTTATATAGGACAAAAATTAAACTTGATAATAGTTGTTTAGCAGCTATAAAATACCTTACCATGCGACACGATGTCGTACACCGACTAAATAATAAATTAAAAATAAGCACGCTTCAATTTTACTGTTTTTGAGCAACTTAATCTATAATCTGTGCAGTTATAATACTATAAAATAGATTCAGATGAAACTGGTTATAATTAGACCGATATTCGAACGCGAATATTTTTTGCGAATTTTTTATATTCCTAGTAAGAATGACCTACTTGGTCAAATTAATGTTTTTCTTTCTTTACCGTACGGTCCATGGTTTTGTTAAAACCAATTGATTTTCTATTGTTTATGGAATACTGGACGATAAGTTTAAGATAGTCATTAAGAGAAAATTGTATATTTCTATACGTCTAAAAATTTACAAGTACAGAAAAATATAAGTACCTATCTACTTCTTAACTGTTATTGCCACAAAGTAATAAGGAAAAGAACAGGCGTAACGATCAACAGAGGTTAATCGCGGTATGCCCCGCAATAATAACGGACTTTGCATCTCTTTAAATAGTTAGTTGAGCAGAAAAAAATATTTTTTTAAGTTAGGCGTTCTGTAAACTAGAGAAATAAATGTATATTAGTACTACTCGATCCACATCGTCAAAGTTACCTAAGCAATAAAGCATACGTATTGATATTATTTCTCAAGCTGAGTAACCGCATGACGTATCACGACATTGGGCAACATTTAAAATTATTCTATGTATTGTTGCAATATATTAAAAATGTTTAACGTGACTAAGATATATATAAACATCAGCTTATAGCAATAACTTCTAACTACATTCGACTAGTGGCAACCAGATTAATTAGGCAACTAAGCTGCCTTTCTAACCTCAAGGCCCAAGGTTCAAGTTTAAGGAAACGTGTACTTTGTTTAACGATAATTAATTGAAGACTCGAAACGTTATCCAAATATCTGCACAAATATTTAATACCCGCAAAAATGTGTGTGGCCTTCATGCTTTATAGATATATGTAAGTGTTTATGAATATTATCTTTTGATGCTTGATATCAGCTTCACATAGGTTTTAAAGGATGCATTTAATAATAATACCGCCTGTATCTATTTAAATGTGAGACTAATTAAATGGCAGGCGTCCGTAGTTTCCCAGTTATCCAGTCCACCAAAACCCAGCCCGGTATCGTAGTTTCCCTATATTTGCAATAGCCTTTACACCTGGCGGGGGTCATCATGGTCTGTATCATATTGTGCATTCTGTGATCGCATCCTTCACGTGTAACTCATACAAAGATTAAACATTCGAAAAAGGGCATTTGAGCTGTTGGTATCGGCTCCACACATGCCTTCCAAAGGGCCGGGCCACTATTTGGCCCGTGAATCTTAAGGATTTCGAAAACATAATAATAATAATTTTAACTAGCATTGGTGTACTAAGGAAATGACTTACTTTGACGGGTCAAGGTTATAAAGACAAGCAAAGTGATTACGAGTGGTTTTTCAGATTCCAACCCATTAACGATGACTCATTGAATTTTGCCATTATTGATGCATCGACCTTGGCCAATGATCATTCAAATCCTTGACAATGGAGCTGGGAACTGGGTAGTTTCAATAGGACTTTTAGTTATGATTTACCAACCAAGCCCTAAAACTACCTAAACTGTTTCATTTTTCAATCTAAATCTAATATGTATCGGTTAATGACTCGCCTTGTATATTTGCCTTGTGATTGATTACAATCTTTATTTTTGTAGTGGAAAAACCTGTTTAGGAGATTCAAAACATTTTTGGTCTAGTTATCAATACTTTAAACACTTAGAATGACTGACAACTACAACAATATTGTCAATTCGCGATATAAATTGCCCTCCTTTAATGTACTACTTATTATATAGAAGCCAGTTGATGTTCAATTATTTGATAATGTTTAGTAAGTACCTATGCATCTACATTATTCTACCACCATACTATGACCATACATAGATTTTGACATAAAGATTTTGCCCTTTTAGGTAAGGAAATGTCGCTTAGAACTATCGTTTTGATGTAAATTTAATCATATACGTGATGAAGACATAACTTTCAAATCATTAGTCCTATTGTAAGCTATGGTGAGGTCCAGACTTAATCTGTGGTCAAACGATCTCGGTCACAGTCCATTAGCCTTATTTGCAGTTCCACGTAATCTGCCGAAACCTCGATTACGTCATAACCTCCACCGTTGCTCATTAGTGCAAGAGACATTTCTTCGCGACAGCACGTACTTATTACTTCACCTGGCTGGCAATTAGGCAGCTGATGATTGGCGACAATATATAAAGTTTTTACTGAAAATGCAAAGTTGTACAGACATACAGTTGAGGATAGCGATCTTTTCGCAAAACTTTTTTAACGATTACCACTAATCAATGTTGATATCACCAAAACATATCCAGTTGACGAACTTTGCAATCTATAAATTTTTCAATACAAAATATTTAAAGTAAACTGACTACAGACTTTGGAGTCATTAATTCAGAAAGAACAAATAAACTATTGTTTCTTTTTTGTTTGCTAAAAACTCAAATTCTGGCAAAACAGTCTTAACAAAGCTTTGGAGCGTTATGCAATGCACATTAACGCAAGAACCAACAAACCAAAATAAACGTCCAGAATTTAAGAAGAAACTTTTTTGTACCGTTTAAAAACTATTAATTTTTTATGTTTTGGTAATCTTTATATAACAACAACAATAGAATAAATGAGGAAAATACCGAATTACAACAACCACTTATAACATAAAAGATTTTCTTAATCTTCAAAACTGTAACAAAAGTGTATTGTCATGATATCTTAGATTTTTTATCAGGGTGTCGTGCAAGAATTGACCCAAGCCTTAGTTACTTGTTCGCGGACTGTAAACATTTCAATTAGCAAATGGGTTGCGACGGCTGTCGTGAAACAATTCTCCTATTTGTCGATACGCGGCGTCACACTAATTGATTAAACTGAAAGACTGACACCGCTATGAAAATTGCACGGTATCTTACGTTATTGGCAAGAAAAAATTATGGACTTTTGTTTTAATAAAACTTTATTGCATTTGTAAATTTATTAACGGCAAAGAATGGACCGATCATTTTTTCCAAACGATTGACGACGTAGCCAAAATAAACTTTAGTTAAACTAGTCATCAAGTCTGCGTAAATGGCGCTGTATGAGAACTGGTGCGAAGCCTGGTAATGTATTCGTATCTTAAACACGTTCTATAGTCTTTTTAAAATGTTAAGTCAAGATAATATCTTAACCTAGTGAATTACCTAATTATGCACAAGTAAGTAAATCGCATTAGTCTTTATATTCCGGTCGACAAAAAAAAATGGAAACCAAATTGAAGCAGCAAAATCAGCAGTCCTATAAAACGCAAAAGATAATAATAGCCCAGTTTTTCGAATGGACTTAAAGCTGTTGATCACAGATAAACTTCACATATTGAGATCGAAATAGATGGTTTCTATTATTGAAATCGAAAAACGAACAATCCGAACATTTTGAACAACAGAAAAAATTGGAGCGACCAAACCACCAGTTATCTAAAGCGCAAAACATGTACACACGCTCACCTGATTATTGACGGTGGACATGAGCAGTTGCCGCTGCAGTTCGACAGGATTGCTCTCTTGGAGAATCGCCGCGAACTTCTTCGAGTCCGGTGTGGGTACGCGGGGCGCTCGCGCTGGTGTCTCGAGGGGCCGCGTCGAGTCGGCCGAGGGCCGGCGACGAGGTGCGAGGCGGGGTGCGCGCTTCGGCCTCGAGCTGAGCGGCGCGAGACAGGAGGGCGTCGCGCTCGCATCGCACGCGCTGGTAGTCCGCGCACTCGCTGCAACCGCCCGCCGCTGTACGCCAACAACCACGTTTTATATATTTTACATTTAACGCGATAATTTGGATTTCTTAACTTATGAACGTTTGTTACGTTATACTATAAAGACTTAAAAATCACCTAATAATTCACAAAAAATAATTTTCATATTTGAAAATCATCATCATCGTTACAGCCTAGTATTTGTATTTCATCGGTCATGCCCCAGACGGTCAGTTGGTCGATGGAGCCGAAACAGGTTAAAGTGACGACCTCGCTTAGGTAAGCGCAGCGTGGGACGTCCAGATGGATTGACGATTTGGGGCAGGTGGCTGCCGGGATAGTTGGCACTCATTTAGGGTGGCCTATGTTCAGCAGCAATCGATGGTGGACTTATTGATCCACTGCTAAACGAAGGCCTCCTTTAGTAATTACCACGCCGACCGATCTCTGGCAGTTGACATCCGTTATCTACCCGCCTACTTAATCAAGTCATACTCCATCAGGTTGGAAATCGGCTTATTTTTCTACGTTGACGCCACTCAAGAACCTTTTCATCATTTCATCTTCTTTCTTTCTTTCATCAGCCATCGGTTCTACGCACTATATGCCATGTCCACTTCCACTTCTACTTGTCGATCCTGTGGGCTATGACTTGACGGTCGCTCTATTTTTTCTACGAATGTCCTCATTCCGGATTATATTGCGTAAAAACCTTTCAAATTTTCATTTTCATTTTCATTATATAAATAATAAAATATCAGAACATTAATGTTGTGCGATAACTAGAGCCTCAATTCACGTGATGTACACAATATGGATAAACTCAATAACCCATTGGATTTAGCAATGTTTCAAATGGTAATGCTATTTTGAGAATTGCATTCACATTGTCTTTTTTGGCATACAATCGGCAAGGTCACCCTATCTTGTAACGAGCGAACATTGACCAACTTACAATCACAGCTGACACGAGCGTTCAAATAGAAACTGGAACCGTAAACAAGGCAATTTAAAATCTATGCGCTGCCTGCATAGTTTTGAAAACCTGTTTGACCTGAGGGAGATTCTGTATAAGGCCATCTGCGTGGACCAAACTCACATATTTCCACAACTATGCTTTTAGTATATTTATGTTTCGAAATAATAAGTGAGCTAAGCAGTGTTAATGCTGAAACGTAACATCTTGATGTCACAAGCTAACATTGAGTGATTTTACTTATGGTTACTGGTAAACTGCTGGCCAGAGTAAACCCTCAACTTTGTATATAAATATACGTCAGTGAAGAACCGCGCAATCTGGCAGAATCTCTATAAAATTACTTTTATTCTGTATCTATTCTGTAACGTCCATTGAGGTTGGCTAGTCGTTTGGTATGTCCAAAAACAAATACGTCGGTATTTCGTGGCAGCTTTAGGTATGCAGCCACGAAATGCTGGAACAATATTCCCCCTCCAATAAGGAACTTGTGTAGTGCAAGAGCTTTTAGAGTCCAGCTGTGTTATCTTGTCAGAAGATTATTTAGACGTTGTGATGGTAATTTGAGGCACATTTAAACTAGAAACTATGTAACTATTACTATTATTATTATAATACTGGCGTTTTGTTGTTGAGCGATGAGGCACACTTGTTAATTTGCTATTTTAAAATTCTAGGTTTATACTTATGTAAAATATGTAGAATGTAGGTCTGATGATTGCGCTGCGCGCACAGTTATGTTCTTGAAATTGTACTGGTTTCCACGGAAGAACAGCGTAGAGTTGTCTTGCAGGCACCTCTACATTATAAGCTGAGTGGCGACCAATTTAGTGTCATTGTTGATTGTTTAACTTCATATTATTCTAGTACTTAAAATTGATTTCTTTATGACCTATGAAAAACACTAAATAAATGTTTTTATATTATTATATCCTAGAATGGCTAGCTACATAGTGTACAATAGAATCAGATGTCGGCTAATAACTGGGTCTTATCCTGACAACTTCCCATATTATTAACACTTAAACATTGCTCCAACAGTCTGCGCAGTTGCTTAATTATTCCATTCCAAAAACCGGTAAAATACCTGAGAGGGCTCTGGCGAACGACTCCTCCGCAGTGTCAGCGGAATGCCGTTCGTCGAGCTCGCCGCAGCAGGTAGGCCTCGTCACGTAGCCGCACGCCCTTGCGTTGGATGACGTCAAGAAGTGCCCACAGTTCGTCCTCCAGAGGACGCGGGCGCGCAGCCGCTGAAGAGGAGTTCGCGTCCTTGCCGCAAGAGGTCTCTGTGCTGAAGCCGAGAGTCTTGGCAGAGGGTTTGGGCTTGGCACGCGCGGAGTCCCCCCCACCCCGGCCAGCTTGCGGCGCACCCGCCGCCCGGCTCCCAGTCGCGTCGCGTGCCGCTGGTTGGCGTCGACGGCGCATTTTGGACCGCAGGTTCGGAAACGTCTCGATGACGAGATCGCGAAACTCGAGCAGAGCGCGACCTCATTCTGGAGTTCCTGCGGCAATAACGCTCATTTGTACACATGTTTTAATTGAAATTATTGTCCATATTCTTAACTGACTTTTCTAGGATCTAATTAATTATGGATGTTATAGCGCGCGACTGGCGCTCGGGCTCTAACACGAAAAGTAAATTTGTCCGGTCGTACTATTCATGGAGATCAGCATAATCAGCCTTTGATGATGATTATTAAACTTGTACGTACGTGATATGTGGTCAACGATCTTGCCCCGGGCAAAACGAATAAAAAGGTTAACAGATTAGGCAATTCATATCAGTCATACAATACGTAGTACCAACCTACTTAAACAAAAAATACGTACCTCGCAAAAAATTGCTGTATCTTATAATGACATCGGAATAAAAAGTTTTTGCCACAGTAGATACTGAAAATATATTTTGTTTGGTTTAAAATATGACTGCTGATCTGGCATACTTATTGTAACGTAGAGATACTTTTATTATGAGATTGAGAACTGCTAAAGTGTGGGGAAGTCTTCAACATTATAACTGGCGTTTTCAAAGCGGAAGTGTATACAGACATTCTCAAGACGAGTTTGCTCCATCCTCATCATACTGTGAGATGGCAGACAAATGGTTGTTTATTTAATATTTACAAAAACCTTTTATCATTTAAATGGCAGTCAAAAGGGTATCATACCTGTAGCGCGACGAAGGACTTAGCCTGCTCCGAGATGAGGTAGTGGAAGGGTCCGGGCGGAGAGCGCAGCTGGAGGCACTCCATGCCCGACCCCCCCGAGCCGCCGCTTGCGCTGTCTGCACCGCCCGTCTGGAACAAACAGATCGAATACATTAACATTTTGAAGCGCTACATTTAAGCTATACTGTCTAGTTGTGGACAAGGTGCACCTAATAAACGGAATTACATTTATAGTTAATGCTGGGGCCACACTTACGGGAAGTGCCATTAATTATCGCGAGATTGGGCTTAAATGCGGGTGAAGTAGTCACAACTTAACGCGATAATTTGGAGGTTTTAACGAATTAATAACTATCGCAATAATTACCTCGTTAATGGGCATTAGACGTTAGACGTTAGTGTAGCCCCAGCATAAGAGTGCATCGAGTATCACTATTTATTAACCTGAGAACAATAGCTTTTGCTATTGCTCTTCACTTTATACGGATATTAGTATTTAATAAAAAAGTTATTTATATACTGGAGAGTCTGCACTTTATAACCCTGGTCGGTTACGTAAATACATTTTGAAATGCCCGTTCCAAATTAATTTATCAAATCACTAAGATGAGTTTCATTTAACTAGAGCTGCTCCCAATAGGAGGTTGTATTTATTAAAAGATAACTTTTCTTCCATATTTTTCCAAGATGATAATACGTACAATGGATTCAATAGTTTCAGCTGTATTTCATCATCCCTTGTAGAGAATTCATCTTAAATGCCTTAGCACTAATAGCTTTTGCCCGCGGCTTCGCTCGCATTAAATTCGGGGATAACACGGTACTTTCATTTATCACTATACATAGGATTTCCCCTCCCTCCAACTTTAAGGTTTCGGGGTCAATTTCAGAATTTTTTATTAGCAAAAAATATGTTATAGTATATAACCTTAAAAGATAGACATATGCTGTCGCGGAATTTTTTGTAGACCTTTAAAAGGAGAACAATACTCTCATACATGACTTTTGTGTAGCTTTAACCGTTTACGCAGCGTACGCAGCGGAAGCTCCAAGTATGAAAAAATACCCCCGATTTTGAAACATTTGTCATTACTGCTCCGCTTCTATTACTCATAGCGTGATGATATATAGCCTATAGCCTTCCTCGATAAATAAGTTATCTAACACTGAAAGAATTATTCAAATCGAACCAGTAGTTCCTGAGATTAGCGCGTTCAAACAAACAAACAAACTCTTCAGCTTTATATATTAGTAATAGATAAGTTATACTCATTTTAAATTAAAACAAACTAATCGTTACTTACTGAACGACCATCACAGCGTTAAACCAGTGAACTAGCACAAAACCGGCATACATAATGAGGTTGCATTCGTGACAACTGCCACTTCCAATGTTAAAGTAATTTTTCGTAAAACCTATCAAATTATAAACTCGGACAGCAACCTGTTGACCTGCCCCGGACATAAACAAGATATACGATGACGGCCGGAGACTTAATAATAATAACCATGAAAACAATACCATTAAGACACACTTTTTGTACATTCGTACACCGCAATATACGTTACGAGTAAATAATATGGCGTGATGATAAATCAAGTAAATAACATAATTGATACTATGATGATACATTTTGAGATAAATATAAGCAAACAAAAAAGACGATTTACTATAATCGTGCAGGTGTCTGTCTACCTACCAATATCTATATTACTATTTTTTGTTAACACGAGCTCATTATACGATCTAACTACACCTATATTTGGCGACATTGGCGAAGACCTGTGTCCAAAAATTTGATTTACCCCTGCGAGTTGAGGACATTAATTTTTTATAACTGTGAACGCTAAGGAAAGACTATAGTTATTTCTGGATCACCCCTATGTCAATGCAAATACTTAAGCATTTGCGATAGAGTTCATTATTAGCTGGTTTCCGGATTATGGTTTGCTATATAGTTTATTGGGACGTCCTTTTTACGTATATTGTACCAAAAGATAATGTTTTTCAAAAGGTAAGTAGACTAGCCCTAGGAACTTTTGTAACATTTGAAAACCGTGCAACGGATTTGCAGTTTTTAAATCGTAAATGTGGTAGCTGCGTTTGTCAAACATTTCAAATAATTCGTAAAAGAAAAACTGTTTTAATAACATTTGCTGATGCATATCATACTAACATCGGTAAATTCCAGTAGTTAAAAACGCTTATGCGACTGTTTTCCTTTTAACCGGGCGATGTTAATTACATTCCATTTGTCTCACAACTAGACTATGGCTTAGGCTTATAAAGTACATGTTAGTTGTACAAGTTTCACTTAGTAGGTATGTACATGCGACACAAAACAGTGTCGCAGTGTTCCTGAGCGGAAAATTGCGATATGGTCGAGTGCGTCCACCCGGACGGTCTCTCTTCCTTCGGCCATTGTGCGTGTTGAATTATAAAACCTTATTGCTAAATAACTTTTTGTTTCTTTATAACACAAAAAAACCTATGGTCGCTGCCGCGTCTTGTAAGGTCGTTTATATCAAACGTAAGCCAATAGGAATGAATAAAAACCACAACATATTTACCTATTCTGCTCATTGTTTTCTTACTTATATTTACATACATTTAATACTTATACTTAGTCCTAAATACGGGACTAATGCGCAATTTTGAAGTTCATTGAGATTTTCCACTAATGGTATATCTGGCGATATCTTCAATACATCTTTCTAAGCGAAAATTTCAAAACAGTAATTAAATAATGAGTTTTCGGGCCCAATAAAGGGCCCGAAATCTCATTATTTACCATCGCATTGTGTCGCCATTATTTAGCTTGCCATTGAGGTCGTCAAAAATTGAAAGCTGCATTTGTCCCTTGGCAAATCCACATTCGCCGGTTCATTGAAGAGCATCAAAGAAAACTCATTTTCTGCGTATTGAGTGTACAATAGGCGCGTACAAGAAGCTATTAAGGCCAGTAGGTATGTAGGTACTATGAATTGTACTTCTTCGTTTTCGCAATGTTATGCTTATATTGATTTGTGCGATTACCGCGACGGTGGGGTTTTGACATGAATAATGTTAATCCATTCGCTACATGAATGTTGCCATAATCTCATCTTTGTCTAAACATCTGAAGTATATAAAAATAAAAAAATACATATAAATGTAAAAATGATCTAAATTATTGCACATCGTATATGTCAAAAGAACTCATTAGCCTTGGAATGGTCTCAGAGCTTTTCATTGAGTACCAAAATAGTCGAGAAAAAAAGCCATTATAACATGTACACTAGGGTGGAGCGAAAATGTATGGAGCAAAAAAAAATCGTTTTATCTCAACGGAATAGGGATGAAAAGTTGTCTTATAATATTCAAAACAAGTGTACAAAATTTGACTTACCAGTCGCAATATTTTGAGGTGCCCCAGAGGAGATGAAAATAAAAAATAAAAAAATCCAGTTTTTCTATTTATTGCGAAAATTAAACATTAAAAAAGCAAACTTAAATATCAAACTGTTTTTTCGTATTAAAAGTAGGCATTCGTTTACGCGAAAGCAGTCTCGCTCTAATGAAACCGTCTCTTTTATTATCTCCACAAACTGCATTTGATGCTTCTGTCACCAACTTGATGCAGCGCTCTACTGCTTGAGTGTGACATGGAAAATCAATAATCTGACACATGCTGAGACCGTTCTTGACCACATCTTTCAAGGTTTTATCAGACATATTTAAAGTAAGAGGTGGTTCCGTTATCTCGCAATCTCGCCACGTAATAATATCAGTATAATCTTTGGCGTCAAAATTAAATGTAGGAACCTTAAACATCCGAAGTCCTTGAACATTCTCTGATTTGGCTTTGATAATTCTATGGCATGCAAGATCACTTATAACCTCTCTGTCATCGCCAAGCATAGCAAGAAGATTTTCTGGATGCCTGAAATACCCATTTGGCTGGATTACCTTGTCAATGATTCTCTTCAAATTGGCATCCAAATAACGACTAAGACTAATGGTTTGCCATAGGTGCTTGGCTCCGTTAACGCACGAAGAATTGCATTTTATCGTAAACCACATGGGTCCATAAACCCTCATAACGTAAGTGACTAATACTATTAACTTTTCTTCTGGGTCAGTTTTAGTAGCATACAATCTTAGAATTCGATTGGCTGTTGTTAGCCATCTGGAATAGTTAACAAGTCCAGGTTCCATATTAGCTAAATCAGAAGGAAATACACCAGTACTAATAGCAGTCATCACATCATAAAGATATTTTTGCTCAGTACTCAGATCTGTCTTTGAAATTTCAGGTAATATTGTTGGTATAACGTTAAATTTGACTATCGGCTTTGTATGACAATTTTATAATTGAGTTCCGATGGTGCCTGAAAATCATTTAGGCCCTGTAGTTTTGCCATCTAAATGTAACAGCAAGTGTCGTAAAGGTAATTCATTTGAATGCAGTTGGCAAATAAACCACTGTAATGGTCTATTTAGTTCTTCTTCCATCAGGCGGATAACACCACCTTTGAAACCAGTATTCACCACTTGTCTTGTTTTTTCTTATTTTTTGCCGTTGTAGCCTCATCGGCACCGCCTATCATCATTTTTCTGGTCGTTCTATGATCCAATAAAAAATCAACTTCCTCCTTGGGAATGCGACATTCTTTAGGACAGTTACAATCCGATATAACTTTGCATTTGCAGCTACAAATATCAAACAAACTATGAAAGTCTCATATTATATATTTAATGTTCGTTTGACGGCTTCGATATGGTTTCATTAAGCATCTGTATTTGTCATGATAAACGCGAATCCATTGTAGGATTCTTTTGAAACTTACAGTTGGCAGCGACGATTTTTGCCATATTTCTAAAACTTCTTGAGACAGCCTTTCAGATATTTCATGAACTGTTGGCTCTTTTGTTGTTATATCAGGCTTCAATTTATGTTTGATAAATAAATAATATTTCATAATGTCGTTGTAAGTTGGTAACTGAGAAACAGGTAACTTTTCTGGCAAACCAAAGACAGGACAGCTTGACATTTGTCGTGTTTTAACTTGCGACATATTTCTGTAATTAAGACAAAGAATACTTTTAATAGTACTACGGTTATAACCGAAACTGCAAGTTTTGAATGTGAAAAATATTACTTACAATATATGTATTTGTTCCCAGCCGTCAGATTCGATGTGTCAAGTACCTAAGTGCACGACAAACAAGTGAACTCGTGTACGCGCGCGAGTTGACTAATGCCATTTCTTTGATGTGAGGGAGTGAAATAAAAAATACCCCTTCCCCGCACCCGTTACCTACCGATCAGAACAAACACGTTTCAAGTTCAATCTTGTTTAGTTTTACACTAATAAAGCATCGCTAAGAATATAATTCCGGGTTTATACAACGTTTGCGATTTTATGGAATTTGCGCAAATTTTCAAAACTTTACGATGATGGGGGCACCTCTAAACTTAACGTAAACAAACTGAGCTTTCTCGTATTTAGTAATGACCTAAAATAGCAACTTTATACAGGTATGCCGAAGCAAAAATTCAAAAAAAATAAAATCGCTCCACCCTAATGTACACATTCTAAATTACCTTTGAGTTTGCATTTAAATGTAGCCCGTTTTGTAATTCATTAAACACTTAAGCCTTGATTTAGTGACACATTAAATATGCTGTGTCTTTTACTTTTGGTAATTATTTACTGAGCAGTTTTTTTGCACATTAAAATCATGTCACAACCATAAACGCATCATGCATGTGTTGTCAGATCTGGCACTGATTTCTACTGTTGCAGTTTTATATCACAAGAGCATATTGCAGTGACATGAACCACGATGTTGCCAGATTAGGTCATATACATAAAGGTAGAAAGGTAAATATAACCAATTGTTTCTGATCAGATCATCCTATCTGCATCCGAACCGTTGCAACAGTTAATCTCGGTAGTAATTTGAAATCAAAGCCAATATTAGCACGATTGAGCTATAACGTTAACGGTAGCTTTAGTTGAATTGCTAGCTATTTTACTTTTCATTTCTTGAGGAGTTGTGGAATTATGAATGATTTCCTTTATGGTGAATCATTTGTTGAATAGTTAACATAATTCACAGCCTCTAACAACTCACTGTGGGCGCTTTGAAATCTTATGTACTTATCTTGGTTTGGTTTAATTTCTTATAGTTTGGTAAAAGGTAAGGCAAAGTTGATCGAAGTCATTGCGGAAGCCTTCGTCTAGCATATAAAATTAGTGATTGAGTTCAGTAATATGTACTGTATTATGTTACATGCAATAAATCGACGTCGCAATATAAAATTATTAATAAGTACCTGAATCTTGTTGACTATGATAGCGGATAAAAGAAATGTCCATGTCAACACTCGAGTGCTGATAATTTTGCTGTCGTTCAAATTCAAGATAAAAAGTATTATTGCCACATCATATTTCTCTAAACATAACAAAAACAGATAAAATATTTTATACCGTTAGTAAGAAAATGTGCGCTAGCTGGAATTTTTTTCAACATCATAACTTCCAAAACAGTTTCAAAGTTAGTTTTAATTTAAAAAAGGAGTGTTTTTACAGCAACAGCGATTTTTACAAAGAAGCGGGCAAGTTTTCAACTTTGGACCATAAATTGTTAGTACTACTTGTAACCAACTACTACTTGGTAGCTTTGTATAACTCCTACTATAAAACAAAAATAATTGTTGCTACAATTGTGTGGTACTGACATACAATCGTTTGTGTAAGACCACGTTTTTACCTGTTGTCTTACTGGTACACAGTATTTGCTTGCAATGGAAAATCAACCATTATTGTATTTGTTATTTATTTTACGATTTTAACTCAAGTTTTAACTGTAGGTAACTTTCGACGGTAAATGCTAGTTGAACATGTACTGATNTTTTGCAAGGAAGCTAATAATTTTTCCCAACCAATTACCTACTTATCCCAGAATATCCAATGATATTCTTTATATATAAAGGTAGATACGCCATCTGTGCCTTAAAAACGTACAGTTTGTACTCTCTTGTTTAGGTCTCTTGTTAAATGTGTTAGAAATTCGAAATATGTGTATGTGTGCTGTCACTCGGAACACTTTTTGTTATTGTTTTGAGAGCATATCACGAATCCAAAATTTTTACATCATTGATAATATCCAATTTACATAAAGACCAAATACCAAGACTTGACCAAATTGGTCAACTCCTTAGAAGGCTGGGGTGCCAAGCAAGAGGAAAAAAGAGCTTGTATGCAAAAATTGATGGATGTGAATGAATCCAGGGAAGTATGTCAGTACCGGGCAAAGTGGCGTTCCATTATCTCTGCCTACCCCTCTGGGATGAAGGCGTGAACTTTATTTTTTTTTTATAAAAAGATAAAATAATCTAGAAGCGATGCGATAGAAATATTTTTTTACACGCTTTTATTAGCCAATCCTGTTATACTTATTACACATTTTTGTGGTTCTTTAGAACTTCGACTACATGAACCTAAAACATAAGCAGAGTTTTTACTATATTTCATGATACATAAAATTAAAGATACCTAATTATCGGCGACGTCAGTTGCTACACCAAGGGTTCTGTCTGGGTCCGATCCCCTGGCAGTACAAACATTTGTGTGCATGAACATGTCTGTTTGTAATGCTCTGGGTGTTTTATATGTATAATTATATATAGGCTAGAGGGATATAGACAGGCTAGAGGGCGCTGTGTGAATTTCAGTGAATATTTATTATTATTATTTTAAAAGATTCTGTTTGTAGGAATTGCTATGAAAAGGTTTTCTATATAACCCTTTGACTGCCAATGACACCTTAACGCGCCAGACACAACAGATTTTCTGTTGTATCTGGATTCTCGGCGTTCAATGGGTTAAGCCATGGACGTTTTTAAAAAATACGGAAAGATAGTAAGTAATACATTAAATGTTCCCAAAATGACAGCTGCTGTCATTTTGTACGTCATTTTGACAAATATGTTTGTGATATTTTTGGTAAATTAATTTTAATATTTTAAACCTAAAATATGGAATCAAATTGTTCATTCAACTACGAAAAGTAATTTCTGTTTTATTCCCTTTGGATCACTTTGGTTTTTGCTCCATTTTTGCTCTGTTGACAGATGCGAGCCGAATCTTAATTTTTCATACAAAACTGGTCGAATGTTGACACATTTTTGTTGTCAATGAGACTCCGTCCGAATTTTTTTATATGCTTAATGTCCATGATTTAAGCAAGATCAATATTGACAATATAGCCCCGCGAAGCCCACATTGCGATTTAGCAAATTATCGAAGCGTGGTTGTGCGTTCTTAATAAGCGTAAATAACAAAGAGTTTTTAAAAATAACTATATTTACAAAGGCCATACAAACTATGTTTATTAGTAGTCCGTTGCATATTATTTTACTTTATGCGATTGCACCATTTCCAGTTATAAAATATCGAAACTATATGTAAAAAACTGAAGGTGTGCATCGAACTAATTTATATTGTTTTCAACATACCTTAATTTAATATTGTGATCAGAGTATGCAAATAGGATACCGCACGAATTCTGGTAATGTAGAAAGAAGACTACGAATATATGTACAGAAAAGTGTAAAGTACCTCACAATAAAAGAATGAAGGCACTAATTATTGTGACGGGATAAATAAATAAATACATTCTTAAACCATGTAATCATAACTGGCATTCGGCAATATCCATAGTTAAATTAATCGCTACAAGCCAATATATTATGTACAAGACAAAAACCATTCAAGGCCGAAGTTTGTATCGAGTTGTTACTCTTACTGTACACATATATTCAAATTTTCAAAACGATAATAATAATTTCGTATAATGTACTCGGTTAAGAGCGAGAACCTACATTAACTTTGATAGCTCCAGATGTTTCGGCACGAAGAGCCCGCATTACATTACCGTTATCCGATTCACGGGTACATAGCAATGCATGGGTAAATCGCTAAACTTAAACTATAATTATAGGTATTTTTTTTAAGCGTACCTATCGATAAGTAATTGTACAAACATAATACTTAACTTAGCGGGCTTATGAATCACGCTGTATTTCCGAATGATGTTTATATGAATAAGGACAAGGGTAGAAATAATATACTTACCGGGTAATCGTTATTTAATATCCGTTGTTTAATTTCTCAGCAGATAAGAGGTAATGTAAATCGTTCACTGAGTTTGCATAAATTATTCGACTTTTGTATTTCAAATGCATAGTGCCGAACATACATTCGGGTATGCTTTATCATTTTTGGAGGAAAAATAATTTGAAAGTAAAAAAAAAAATTTTTGTAAAAAAGGAACAGATTGTAATCACAATAGGCCCTGACACTAACGGGCCTGTAATTAAATAAGTGAACAAAACAACATTCACATTCAAAAGACTACCGTGTCCAATTGGAAGCTTATCAAATTCCATAAGTAAAATGAGAAAGGTAAAGAAAACAGGAAAATCAAGTTTGGAAAGTACCTGTCTAGAAATACATTGGATGAGTAATTGTGCGCGTTGAACACATTACACGGTGTTTAATGTTAGACGAGAGTTGAAACCAGTTAATTAGAACACGATCTATTGGCTGCTTGTAAAAGTTCTTTAATCGAAATTCGTAATGGCGCTTTGCTTAATATTATCATCAGCATTTAATAACCATGTGACTAATAAAAAAATGATATTATTTCCTTAATTTAAATGCTTATATTTATTCATTACAAACATCACACAATAACAATTCTTTTCTCGTTATAACATTAGTGTGTTTGTTTGACGACCCAGTTTGACTACCCATGTGGCGTAATGGTTGAGACGTCGGCTATTACTCCAAGGGTTCGATTCCCGGGCAGTACACACATTTGTGTGCAAACATGTCTGTTTTTATTGGTTTTCTATGTATAAAATGTATGTTTTTACAAAGAAGTATTTGAATATGTCTATCCGTTGGTTAGTACTCATATTACAGGCAAAATGCTTAGTTTGGGACTAGATGGCGCTGTATGAATGTCAGTGAATATTTATTTATTTATTATATATAGTTTAGAATGTAGATTCATAGCCCATAAACAGCTAAAACGGCGTAAAAAGAGTACGAGAAAAACATTACCAAAGGCACAATAAAAAGCAATATATATGCAAGAGTGCAAACGAGATACGATTGAGAAACATTAAATTTTAGGCTCACGTCACTCAAAAACGTGTCAGATGCGCCAATCAAATGTAACTGTTGCGGACTATTTACCAATTTAAAGCTGTTATTAAGCAAACTATTACGTCACGACCTAAATGTTTCTGTTATGTTCAATACATTTTGGTTTACTTAAGATCTTATAAAGCTTTTAACACGTTTGTCTATCGCGCTTATCGCTGAGGCAAATCATGACGGAAAATTCTGGTAAATTTATAGCAAAGCGAATTGTGATGTCACAAATAACATGTTAATGTTTACATTAGTGTTTACACGTTTGATTTATTACTAAAGGGTGGTTAGGTCTGTCCTTACAAATCATAGTATAACCAAATGAATGTCTTCATTTTACCTCTACAATAAAGTTTAAATATAAACCTGCCTTCTATGGCACACAAAAAATCTTTAAATTTTCAAACATTGCAATACTCTTAGAAGTGACTAATTTTTACAAACTATATCTTAATATTATATAGGTCAGGTTAAGCTGTAATGGACTGTGATCGGTTAAATTGTATGCTCAGTGTACGTCACTCTTATCTTAACGTAGTTAGCTAAGCCTACTAAACAAACACACGCATGATTATTTCGTAATCAAAACGATTTGCGAATGGACATTTGATTATGTATTACGTCAGCCGCTAACCATGCGTCAACGTCGTCAAAATTGTAATAAAGCTAATCAAAATACACGTAGTGAGATAAAAAATAGGAAGCGAATTTAAATCCAAAAAAAATACAAACAGAAAAAACAGTAGCTGCGGGCACACGTGAGCAAAAAGCCAAATTACAGTACAATTTGAGTTAATACGAGGGTGAAGGCTTTGCGAGAACAACGCGTGATCGAGTTGATAAAAAATAAACTTGTTTATGATAGACATTGAAGTTTGAGGAGATGTCCAGCATCTTACGCATGTGTAAGGATCTATAGATACGTCTTTGTCAGGTTATCTTCAGCAATTTTTAATAAGGGTAATAGGTTTGGTATCTTACTTAAATATCCCTGCATTCGTAATAATGATTAAATCTTTGAATACTTATTTATTTGGAAGTACATGAAAATGTGGAAGTAAATAATGTAACTATTATATACATAATTTTGACTAAGTATTTTACACATAATTAAGTCCACTACATTTCCCAAATATTTGGTTATTGTACGACGAACGAAAGACGAACTATTAAAATAACACAATGCGAATAATGAATTTTAACCACAATCTAAATTGACGGTGACGACACTTACACTGAGGGATTAGATACATAAAAAATAAAAAATAAGTAATCAGACATTTCTTTTATTCTTCAAAATTAGGGGACATCTTTTAAATTTAATTTTAAAAAGCTGTATTGCTAGTCGAAGTTAAGTTTAAGTCTGATAACCATAATTTGCAAAATTCTGTAACCAAAATAGTAGACGAAATACTGTAATGATAAAGTATACCTATTTATAAGTAAATATTATATGTAGATACATTCCAAAATAAACTTTACCAGTACATTCCATTAAAAGATTCGATGACATCAAGTCCAAGAGCCGCAAAAGGGTTTATTGTAAAATATCAAGACAACTTGAAAAGAAACACCGCATTACTATTACGGTAATACAAGATAGCTGAAATGGCGATGAAACAGTGGGCGAGATTGTACAAGACACGTCACGTGAGAAGATAAAATATTGACTTATTCAAATACTTCTTTTGTGCGTATGCAAGAATTTTTAAGCATAACACTAGATTAACATTTACTATCGTTGTTACATAATACAATACGAAAGTTTCGAAAGAATTAAATGTCATTATCCTTGAAAAAAAAGGGAATGTTGTAGTACAGTCATATTATTTCGAGACAAAGAAAATGGAAACATCACATATCTCCCAATAAAGCCTATTACATAACACATTGACTGTCATATCAGTCACCCACCGGTAACCGACAAAAAAACGGAACCCTTATAGATTCGTCATCTTTGTCTGTCTGTCCGTCCGAATGTCACGTACTCTTTTCTTGCGGTATACTGTTGAAACTTTATATTTATACTAGCTTTTGCTCGCGGCTTCGCTCGCGTTAAGAATAATTAGTTTTTATCTCCAAGGGTGGAATTTATCAAAATGCTTACGTCATAGTAGCTTTATGCAGGCAAAGTCTCAGCCTGATCGGTTTAATTTCATACAATCTTTCATCCCCTATTTCATACCCTTTGGGGTACAATTATTCGAAATCTTTCCTTAGCAGTTGCCTACGTCATAACATCTACCTGCATGCCAATTTTCATGCGTTGATTGATCACTATGTTAGTCAATCACTTTTGATATAAATTTAGATGAATTCTGTGAAGATTTTTACAAGAACTTAATTTTTTTTAATCAAATTCAAACGTGTGAGGTATCAATATGTATAGGACTTTAAAAATGATATTGAGGTTTCTAAAATATATTTTTATAAATATAATAGTTTGCGCAAGAGATATGTACTTCCAAAGTAGTAAACATATATTACGTAACTTGCTGCTATGGAACCCTTCATGGGAGAGTCCGTCGCACATGGCCAATTTTGTCATTAATTTTAGTATCACTACTCATTATTCAAATTTCGTGTGTATGAAATGTTATCCAAGTCCAGAATTTAACCGATTTTTTTAGGAATCTTGGTTTTCAGTTTGTATTGTTGTAATGTTTTAGCTATTTCAGCCGCCGATGCCCATGTAGGGTAAGTTTTTACCCGACTGCCATAGGAGGGTTTTATGTATTTCAAGCGTATGTATGTAGTGTAATTAGTGGAATAAATTATGTTGTCTCCTGCCTGCAATACTATATGGCAGAGCTTGTTTTTCATTTTCAGGGGGTATTTTTAGCAGCCGGGTTTTGTTTGATTTATACATTTTTTACAGTTTAATTTATTTGTTGGAACAAATTCGGAGTCCAATTCTAAAAGTGCAGTCTACCAGAACTCTTGTCGACCGCCATTGGGAAACAGTTGACGATCGACCAGAAAAGTAAAATAAGCGACAACGACGTGATCCAATGAAGTGTTACATACTTTCACTCTCTAATTTACTCATTTTCATGTTTGGGTTCGTTTTCGATTAAAACTTAATGAACCGCAATTTACACTATCAAAAACGATTAAACAATAAACGGTCAATAAAATAGTAATGACACAGTAGCTTCATTTCATTTTTGATGATTGAAGGTAATGGAACGACAAGTAAACGTTCATACATTGAATGAATGTATGCCAAACTAACATGCACTCGTACATGCAATCAAGGTTCAACAGAAATCCTATCATTACTGTTACGCTGAATAAAATTGGCAGTTGCAACGACTCCGTCCACTCGTATCAAATTGCTTACTTCCACAGTAAAATATTGCACCACATCCTGCAACGGACACTGAGTAAGTTACCTTGAAAAACAAAACCACTTGAAATAATGTTTTAAAAAACAACTGCCTATCAAATGCGATATCTGTTACAAATTCATATACATTTTTAGTTTGTTTACATTTGCATTATATGAATATTAGTTACAGCATTGACTACTCTTGGGGCGAATTAAATCATTTTGTAACTGTACGTGTTCCACTGATATTTATCTTTTAAAAATTATAATGGTAATTTGGAACATAAATACGTGCACTATTTATATTTGTGTGTGTATGGTGTTAAGTTGCTCATGCTGATTGGTTGAAACTGGCACACGCACACGGAAACAGCGTTAACAACGAGGTAAGTATGCGTTTCGAGAACCGCCCAAATCCGCGTGCGTGAAATCAAACACATTCGGCACAAAAATGTATAATGATTTGACGTAAGTATACTTGTTTCCTTATAATACTTTCTGGATCTTCGTATCAGTGTTTTTTTAAGATTCTTTCTACCTAAGCTTTTTTAGTACAAAAATAATAATTAATATTGCCACATCATAACCTCAGCCATAATATTCGTATAATTACCTATATTTCCTTTTCAGTGTGAGTACGTTACGATAAGAACGGAGTTGCTTAGTAAAGGGCGTTAAATCTTACATCGTTCACAAGGTAAAACGTTCACATGCTCGTAAATTACTACTTATGATCATAAAGCTTTAGTACTGAATAAACGTAGTTTCTCCTTGAACACACTCCGTCACGTTCGAAAACCACGTTTGTTGCGAATTTTATGCACGCTCTAAGTATGCATACGTCAGTAACAAACTTAATCTAATTATCAACAAATACGGATAAACTTAAACACCCGTCTACATGATGACACACCAATGACATTTGTAAAGGTTAAAGGCAAGTGTACTTTATTTAATTTGAGCATTCACTTAAGTTGTTAGGGGTGGTAAAAGTTCCAAAGTTAAAATCATCTGTTCGTGTTCCAGCCCGCGGAATAATGAAAGAAGCGGCATGCCAACATGTGCCGGATTAAAGTGTGGCATTTTCCAAAATTATTGACTGTATGGAAAAGCGACTATTAATGACATGGAAGTGTTCAAGCGTACTTGAGTATGCTTTAAAGTTTATATAATATATCCAATGGACACATTTACCTAATGTAATAAGGCTGCTTGTACTAGTCATGTCACCTCAAATGGAATTGGAGACCAATTCTTTACTCAGTCACATTGCACCAATAAAACCATTGTACCATACAAAGGCATTGTACGATTCTCTCCCACAATAACATTAAGATCTTATTATGTTTCTTGAACAAAGATCAATACTAGTTGCAAACAGTAATTTAGGAGGTCATTGCTTGTAGGAGTTGTAGGATGGTCGCACTTATGCCTTATATGGCAAACGTTTATGAGCTCATTGGGGCGTATTGTTTCTAACGTCGTGGGCGCCTATGCACCCACCATCCGCTGATGAATTGCAGCGTGCGAAACAAATTAATCCCAATTAGTCGGACACAATGAAACGGAAACACACAGGAGACTACACCGACATGTATACAGTATTTCCAAAGGTTATAATTGGCACGAAATTTATTATGATTTATTTTCTATTGTTCCGTAGCACATTCGGCAGATTTACTTATTTTCTAAGTAACTTTTACTTCTCAATATTGTTTATAGTAAAGAGTAAAACTCGGAGAGCTTAACATCTGTGGTTATAACGTATTATTAAGGTATTTATAGAATACAAATGCAATTAAATAGCATAACAGTCTAGGAGTGAATTTAATAAAATAGCGGAATATATTTGATATTGGGTAAACATTTCAGTAACGATGTATGTATTCATAGTGAGTAGACAGTTATTGACACGAGAGACAATCCAAAATAAGTTTCCCAAGACGATTCACAAAAAGTTTAATAACACAAAAAGATTTCACAAACAGGCCGATTATGTTTCACAATGGTCCGAAACAAAACGTATTAGTTCAACCAAATTACATGAATTTCGGGAGGGGATTTTGAATAACATGTTCTCTTTGACCGCTTTTTAAAAGTAGGAAATTGATTACGGGTACTGCATAAGTTCCGAGTTGCTAGAAGTATGCAAATGGGACAACATTGTCCGGGTTATGTAAAATGCTACTATTTCAGACGTAACGTGCAGTTTAAACGCAATTAAGTTTGCTTTAAGTGGACTGTATTATATATTTTGTTTGAGAAGACCTATAATTATAATTCATTAACAAAAAGGTATTTGACCTCATTTATTTGGTATTAAGACAATGGTTTTGAAAATTACTACTCGACAGTCATCTTTATATCGGTTAATTGTAAAATACCACTTACCACCACGTACTAAATGCGAACTTCCGCGTTTTCTTAATACCTAGAGAAATTTCCTGTGAGTCAAAATTAAAATGTTGTATTTTGTTTACTTAAGTTTGAAGTTGTACGTATAAAGTATGTGTAAGTATTACTGTATAAAGTCCGACTTAAGATGGAATGATATCTTCGTAAATGTAGCTAGCCGATGGTGTTCACTGCTTGGGTTCCATTGGGATCAGTCCTCGTAAAAGTCAATAAGTATACTCTTTATTCAGCAATGGACTTATTAGACGGGAATGGTATGAATGATATTAACGAACCAGCATGACAAAAAATAGGAATATGGCCCCTTAATTGATTATCATATAAATTATGGAACTAATTGTGACATGAAACAGACGTTGATATATGGCACACGACACCCGTCCCAGTCTATACGTACAGATTAATAAGTTATTGTTTGATAACATTGTTGATCGACACCCGCTTTCACGCTCGCAGCATTGTTTGTCATGGTTCATTGGTAATAGTTTTTTTTTAATATACAAATTGCATGTACTAGATTATGAAAATAAATATCAGCAAGTAATCCTCATGCAAACAACATGTTTAAGTAAGCAATAAATGAAAATAGATCTTATAAAGTTTGTATTCGCAAAACACACCTGATATTCTAATAAATTCGATCAAATATAAGTGTTCTTCTATAGTTTCTAAGGAGCATTCCGTAGTAAACTTCTAATGCCGTAAATAACGAGTTGTTTTCAGTACCATGTTTCATCCGTAAGGTACGCATGTAATCAAAATGTTTTTGAATAAGGTAAAGCTTAAGTATATTCTTGATTGAGACTGATGTCAAAATATGGACCTACGATCAGTTGAATTTAACCTGTGAAAGGTGTATATACATATTTGTTTAAAAACATTTAATCCATGTTCATTTTGAAGCTTACTAGTTGTTCGTCATATTATCACAACCACTGTCATTTTTTTATCTACATTTTAAAGCAAGTAGGTAACATTACTTAAATTTACTAGTCTATAATAAAGTTAGGTACTTACAAATCTTACAATTATATAGTCAATAAGAAATTCCATCAGACTAGTTATTTATGCATTTCATGCCTCATTCATTTGCCTTGTCGGTCAGTTAAATTATTACCTACTGGTGAAACACAAATCGAGCTTATGCATCACTGTACCGTGGTAGCGCAGTTGACCGCAAGTGCGCGAGCGCAGACCGTTGAAGTGTCGCGTTGCATGAACGCAACATGGATGCATTATAAAGTACACCTATATGCACTTTTACGGTAGCAAACTAGTTTTTTTGTTCCCAATACTAAATACCGAAGTTTTTTTTGTAATCAAAATTTATTTCTAATTTGGTTCAACTTATTTAGTTTCGTTTTAGTTAAATAATATTATTTTTATTACATTGCAAGAACAACAATGCCATTTTTTAAATACATAGGAATTATTTCCAAACAAAACATCATCATGATTACAGTACTTTGTTCATAGTGGGGATAATACTTTCCCCAATGACATTTATTATTGACGGGTTTTGGGACACAAGCCAGCGATTCAGTTTAGTCGGTGACGACTGATGACAATGTCGTCCGCTTGTTGGCAGGGCGTTTTACGGACAGTTTTCTTTTCATATTTCATCATCTCCTAACGTAACACTATATTCGCATAAGGTGGTAAAACATTGTTTTTTATTTTACCACACAATATATACAATAAGTATAACAAAAGCGTTACATAAATATATTATAAGCGAAAACCGATAAAATGTTTCACTGAATTTATACGCTTATCTAATTCGTAAAGAAAGTAGTGTTTAAGGGAAACGACGAGCGTAACATTTGTTACTCAACAGTGAGATTGCAATCTTTCACAAAGCGTACGCGCCTACACACCGTAATATGGTATGTGATATCGTCAAGCATGGTCTAAATTACATGAACGAAACGCGCCAACAGCGGCCAGATAAGAGCAATTGCTATAATTAATGTTAAAACTCGGTGAATGACTTGTAAGTGTCATCAATAAAACCGACGCGACTGAATACTGCACTGCACGAATAAAGTGACCAAAATTTAAAGTAAGAATATGGGAATATTTTATTCAATATATTTTGTGCCTTCAAAGTGAGGCGGCATCGTGCCCTAATCTCAACATCGACATGCTTCTCACTATACAGTGTCCATATGGAGGGCTAAAACTAACTATTAAGGCTTTATTCTAGTTCTCAAGCGTAGGAAAATGACAATGCAATAAATAACAACGGTGTTGTTACACAATATATAACAAACTGTCATATTGTTTAGCAATATACAAGTTGTACCTATCTAATTTCTCAACAACTATATGAAGACATTGCATTCTTGAATATATATCCTGTAGATTTTCATAGCTTGAATTTAAATGTAAAAAATATATTTTTTAACAAAAAACCACGGACTTCAAACTAAAAAGCAATGAATAAAGTTTTTTGCTAGGTAAATAGAAATGGTTAAATAATTCTTTCATAATTTTGACGTTGGTGCCAAGTAAATCAAGTACTCTGTATGGATTTATCTTTCTTACCTACTTACCTATATTATAAAGCCGCCAATATTAAACTACTTACCAATACAAAATCATAGGTATTTTATTGTAGCACATTGATTTAATTATTAATAGATTAGTTAGTTTTACCTTAAATAAGTGTCCTATATGTAGGACGAATATGTATTAAGATAAATACAAAATTTTATGTGACTATATAAAAAGGTAAGTGGATTTTAATTGTTTTTTAAATATAATCGGAAGCATTCTACTCATTTGGTACAAAATCATAATCATTTGCAACACCATAGATATGAGACTTCTAAAGGGTTGTCGGTCGGTTAATTGAAGCGAAAACGGAGTCCGGGATTTGTCGATCGATTGTTTAATATTAATATGGACGGTCCATACAAAAGCACAACATTTGGTCGCATTACGATTATATGAATCATTTATGATGCCTTCTCAAAGATGCTTTAACGGCGCCCGGACTGTGACCGGGGGTCTCGCAGGCATTCTAATAGCAATGGCGCTTATTCAGCTTGACGAAATGGCCGTTTCTGAATTGCATTCAAAGTCAGTGCAAATCTGTTAAGTGTCAAAGTCGTGAACTACATGTACGTGGAGTATATATATGACGAGTACGAAATCATTGACGTTACTATCACATCTATGAATATTATTATTAATATTAAAATATATGTTAATTTACTTTTTAAAAGTAAAGAAGAAATTAAAAATGTTTAGTAGGCTTTTTAAACGGCGAGATGACTAGATAATTATGATTTGAAAATTTTCAGGGAGCAATATATTATAAATATATTATATTTGCTATAGCAAAGATAATTCAGACAGTAGTAAAAAAGGTATAATAATTTATTTATTTATTTATTTAGAAAGGTACGCTAACAGTGCATATATTTACATTTTTCATCATGTGCAGGTTGTATTAGATCTGATATATACACCTATTAAAGCATACACAGCATTATCGATAAAATTAAAACTTATTTGACAAAATTGAATAACACAAAATTATAAGCAGTAAACTAGATTTTACATTACAATTATAACTATACTAAATAAGGAGAGGAGCAAGATATCACAAAGGAAAGATACCACAAATGTACATAAAAAAAAAAAAAAAAACGCTTAACTCTCCTGGATGGCGAGTAACTTAAACTTAAATCTTGGCAGTGTATCGTGAAAGATGTCCAGATCATCTAATTTTTTGGTCATTGAGTTGTAATAAGAATTTTAATAGGTTAAACCTGATATTGTAAAAGTATACTAAAGTCAAACAAATAAACACTGATTAATACAAAAAGATACGTAAGTGACAGGAAAATAGGATATCACTTTGGAATCTAATAGTGTGTACATAGTTGTAAGAGTAAGTACCGAACATCTATATGGAAAAAACACTTTGCTGAGTGGTTGTGAATAATTCTCGTAAAAGATGAAAGTCGAGTCACAAATTAGTGTAGTTAAGTAAACAAAAAGTCTAGTCATTTACCAAATCTTAGACAGCATTTGTTATCTAGATTTTAAATGTTTATTTAAATAATAATACCCTATCAAAAACATTTTATGTCATATATGTATAGGTCAGAGAAATATCTAATTTAATCGGTGTTCCAGATCGTTATCCCAAGTCTGAGATATGGTACACATAGGTAAGTCTAGCAACATTGCCGCTTTGAATCGCCAAGCGTTGCCTTACAAAATCTGCCTGTTACCTGCACCTACAATCAATAGAATTATAAATATCTTTTCTGTTAATCCCGTATCAAGGAACACTAGACTAATAAGTTATCTCGGAATTAATGTTTAAAAATAGCACAGTCAAACAGTATGTCCCAGACAGTAGAGAGCCGAAGTGTAGGCGTGAACAATGCGTGAATCATCATTGAATGAAGCTGTATTAGGCAGCCGGCTGCGTGCCCTAAAACCAAAAATAGAATTCGTTGTTACTATTAACAGTACATTACGAGAACGAGTGTAAATTAAAAGAGAAAACTCTCCATATTGTGTTTTTAAAAAATGTTTACCACCACTACTGTTACATTATTGCCGTAGAATTCATTGCGGTTGTTAAGGGACAATGTATCATCGGTAAATTTACTAATAATCTATTGTTTGATTATGTTGTTTGTTAGAGAACGTTCTTACATGGAGATGCAAAACATGAGTTGCAGTAAAGGTATATAATAATAATAGGAGACATTTTTTGTCACTTCTATGGTTGTAAATGATATTGGAGAAACAATTTTCATCAAATATTTGTAAGCTTTGAAAAGATAAATTACATAAGATATGCCTAAAGATTTCCAAAATATCTTACATTAATCTTCGGCACTACAAATGCCGGCATTTTATTCTAAAAATATCACCCAACCTAATTGGGAGGTCGGCGCCTTTGCGCTTGAAGATATAAGAAAACACCATAAACAGTCTTATAAAAAAATATATACAGGTCGTAACATCACATAAACAAGGAAACGTCCGGCGCCAGATATCTAGGTCGACAGTAAAGTTTTACCATAACTCTCTCACCTCCCACAATCAATGCATCTTTTCTATACAACATACTGTTAACTTAAACGCGCGCATATAAAACATGTGGTCGGTGTATTTTTGGTACAAGTCGTTAAAACTTACTGAGAAATGGGGTTAGTTTGACAATGACCATAGTAATATTTCACAAGTAGACGATTTTATTTGATGAGCGTCGGTGGCTCAGTGGTGTGGACTGTCGCCTTCCTACCGGGAGGGCTGAGGTTCAAATCCCGACACGTACCAATGTATTTTCGAATTTTCGAAAATATATGTACGTTATCCGACGCTCTTACGGTGAAGGAAAACATCGTGAGGAAACCTTCATGCACGCCTGCGAAGAGATTCGAAGGTTGTGTGTGAAGTCGTCCAACACGCACTGGGCCCGCGTGGACGACTAAGGCCTAATCACCCTATACGGGTAGGCTCGTGCCCCTCGGTAGGGACGTCTAATGAGCTGATGATGATGAGACGATTTTAATGCAAAAAGAAATCATTTTTATATTTGTTTGAAAAAACAAATGCCATATCCTATGCTGCCTTACTCCCCTCGCTAAATAAATTGCTTAAAATGAACATTCAGAAGTGTGTTTTCAAACGAAACTACTTCTGTTTGTATCTGAAAGCCTAGGCATAGGAGGTGTTGTGAAATTGCTTCTAGGAAGGCTGAGATATCTATCATACGTCTTAGTGACACTTCAAAGAGCGAGATTCGATTGTTCTGCCAGTGGGACACTTTCACTATAAAGCTCAACCTCACGCCTGTTTAATTCAAACCCATGTGATACACAGTACGCTATCGGCGGCTTGGATTTAATCGGACGATATTTAATTCAAATGCATACCACGGCTCATAAAGGTTACCTAAACGAATCGTCAGACATAACTTTCTATTGACGGGTTCGATTGGCGTCCCATTTTATCATGATATTAATATTTGCAAAACGCTTACATACTTGCTCTATATTCAAGCTATCATTTTCTAGTGTGCAATCGGCAAAGGCGCGATTAATTAATAGGAAACACAGTGGAGCGTGAAAACTAATAGCAATATTAACGTCAACAAAATCACTTATAGAAAATAATTATTATGCACTTAATTATTTTACATTGTATTTCTTTCCAAGAAATAAGATTGATTATTTTCTGTTTAAGTAATAATAATGTGAATAATTTATGAAACGACCTATCAAAGATTTATTACAGCTTCTTAAATTATTGTAATTTATTCGCCCGTAAAGGTACGCATAGCAGTAAAATATGTTAGTCCTCATAGGTACTATAGTATAATATTAAATGTTTTCTATGTTAACGTTAGTGTAGCCTCTTAGACAAATTACTGTGTACGGTATTCTTGTATAGGTCGTCTCGATGAGCAAGCAATGCAGGCACCAGGCACTTCTCTACGCACTAATTAGAGTGCACAACGAAATCCGATAACACGGTATCGTGTGGCTATATGTCACTCGAAACTGAACATCGGCAGGCGGCTCTCATTTCTTGCGGTTGCCTCATGTTGATAGTATTGATTTTCAAGTCCTATCTGGACGTTATTTTCATGAATCATGAGGGAATCTTTGACGTTTAATATTTCATTAATTGTTAAACGTTTAGATTGAGAATCAAACCCGGAGCCGAGTCTCTAAGCTAAGCGACCGAATACAGTAGTAGTTATTACTCATTAACCCATTGAACGCCGTGAATCCAGACACAATTTTGTATTGTCTGGCGCGTGGCGCCTTAAGGCGTCATTGGCGGTCAAAGGGTTAACCAAATGCCATCGAACTTATTTCCAGTAACCTCTTTTGGAAATCATGATATCAAGACGCGTGTTTATTGTAGTGCCCACTACAATGTACCTACAATGTAACTAGTAATGTACGTCTTTTCATGCTTTTACATGCCTCAAGTTGAGCTGTGGTCTCGCTGGTAATAAAACCTACTTACTTTTCTTTATGAAACTAAAAATACTATTTCCCTTCGATTGTATTTGAATTACAATAAAACCCGTTAATATTCTTGGTGTAGGTGTACACGTATCCATCATATAGCGCAACAAATTGTTAATTTTGCATATAATAATATAAATATACAACCCAAATGAACTCATCACACTGACGCCATAGCGGATATCGGCGTTGGCCTCCATTCTTACTGTTACTTAAAAGTACGTTTAAAATCAAGAACATTTAAAAGGATTCGCTTTAAACCACAAGGTTTAAAGCAAACCCATCTAAATAGTCCCCTTAAAAATGATGTACATTTCCCCTCATCGCAATTGAAGTTTACTACTTTATAGTAGAATAATGTAAGTCATCTCATTACGCAACTTTAAAGGGTTATCATGTACCTATAAATAAAATATACGAGTTTCGGAACGGACGTAAACCATTGGTCCTATGGGTCGTATTAAGCCCTTGTGTAGTTATGGTAGGTATCCATGTTGTGTTAAAAGGTCTTGTGCAGTAGGGACGGTAAAGTATGGATTTTTTTTAACCACAAGCCAATTGTAAAGCATGTGTGTTGAATGTACCACATAAATCAATATTCCAATTCAACATTAGAAACACCTAATTTATACAAAAAATAAAAAAACTGAAAATTTACCATTAATCTATGCTATAAGAAACCAAACCTGCTTGTGCCTTAATGTAATACTAAACAGTACCAAAACGGTAGAGTTCGGTGAAAGAGCGCGGCTAAAGGCATTTTAGTTCCTATACTGCCTATTAGGGCACGTTACTAGAAGGGGCACTGAAAATAGGTTTCTAATCTGAACCACATGGCATCACCAATTAAAGAAATAAATAAGTTATGGAATATTAGTGACATTTAACCGCAAGAGCATAAACTCGACGTTTCCAGGCGCATTAGCGTCCGCACTTAAGGTGAGGAAGGAGAAAACTGTTTAATCACTGATACAGTTACGTGCTTCGTGCGTAACCAAGTGTTTACTACAGTCTTGAATGAATAATTAGACCGGCCGTCGTTTATTACGTCGATAACGAACTTTCCGCCGCTATATTCTAAACGCTTTAGTTGTCATTATCTCCAAGAAGGGTAAAACTGTACCTTCGGTATTTTTTTCTAAGCGACCTGACATAAGTACATATTAGTATTTATATGTTTATTATAACCATAGCTGTAGGCCACCCTGTTAAAATAAAAAAATTTAAAAAAATCGTTCTCTCATTCGCAAAGATGCGTTACCGTCAGTTACACATAAATATGCAGCCATATTTTGCAAATGGACCACACCAGTGTCAATTACCTTCCATGAGCCGTTTGCTCGCGGAAGGTAAATGACAAATCGTCACGTCCTCTCCACTGTGATTCTCTACTTATTTATAAAGAGATTAAATACTGAGTAAAAGGAATACAATTTTAACGCGACATGCCCAACATTTATTCACATTCCCAGTATGTTAGTTGCAGTGTGCCTACACAGTGCTCCGTGTACTTAATAAGGCTTTAAAGATCCATATAGTAAATATAAAATTGGGATTATAGTGGTCCCTCCCCCTACCTTTTTGGACTCAAGCCAACTTCACCGACTCCTGATCTCGCCAATTGAGGTAAAAGGCTCTAGCCATCCGCTAAAACGTTCTGGGCCTGCGTGAGCCAGAACCCCTCGACGGTCCTTGTCGTCTAGAGGCCTAGTTCAAGTTCAGTGGACAGTAAGGCTAAAGTTATGGTTACCATCGGCATGCAACTTAAAGAGTCCCTCCCCAAAGAGAGTTGTATAGACAAGATTCACTTTTTGATACTTTGTTATTATTTTATTTATAACATAATATAAGGGTCAGATGCCGCAACAGTTTTTTGTACAATTCCGTGCAGAATTTATTGGATACTAGCACTAACCGCAACCAGGAAACCACGGGATCGGGCGACAATTTAGCACGCCTAGGCTCATAGCAAAATATGTTCGACGGTTAGGTTATAAAGTTCAAGTTGGATTACAAATTGGAAATTTAGATTTAACAGTTCACATAATTTTGTGGTGGAAGGCGGAAATGCCGGCGGAAACGGCGTCACGGTCTATGTGCGCGCGCGCGTTCTATGAAATGACGTCAGCGGGTCCGGAGACAAAATGTTATCCCTTCGTACTAAAAACCGCGTCAACGGACGCGGATTTATATTTTATTGGTAAACATTTATTGTGACTCCTTCCCTTTCTCCGAATGGATCTTACCTGTTGGTAAGGATGGATTATAAGCTCATATTTTATTATTGTCCATTGCTTTCCATAAAAAAGAAATGAGCCGACGACATATTCGGCCGGGTCATGCTGAACTGGCCACAAAACCCAAGGAAGCGACGGCCGATGGAGCCGAAAATTGGGAGCAGTGAGCAATTTTAACAGCAAAATCTTGTTTACACATTCTTAAGAACGTACTCGTATCATATGACACTTCAAGGTAGCGTCGGCTAAGTTATTAATTATAAATACAAGTTTCTCCTCGTGGCAGATTTGAAATGATACCGATGGTGTCTTTCTTTTATTGATTTGTTAAAACATTTTCTACGGTTACATTTTTGTAACTGTCATTCTTTCTTTATTCTTTAACAAGACACAATTCACTGTTTAAGTATTTATCAGTTCCAAAATTTGATCACCAGTACTCGACACTAAATATTTGCTAATGTAATCACGAATCTCTTTGGGCAGCACGAATTGATAAGTCAACGCCGATATAAACGGATACTAAATCGTCTTTTTTTTTTAACCTTGAATCCTGAAATCCGTAACGGCTGACACAATGATGACAGTGTTTTTCTGCCACAATGATACAAAAAAAATGTGATGCGCGTAGAACAAAATAAACATCATGCCTCAAAGCTTGGTATTTCGTAATTGTAACATTAAAAACAATACATACCAAATAACCGCTCGTAAACTGTCGCGGGCACACAATACACAATTTATTGCTTGTCGGGAATTTGTGTTTGCCAATAAATCAATTGTTACCAAAATGAACAGAATTTAAATAATGAATAACTTTTTACACATTTCCAGTCCAAGATAGCACACAATTGACTAAGAAAACCCTTGGTAGAATCGATTGAGCCAACAAACGAATGAAATGACGAATGATAAAATTGATAAACTAAAAAAAATATCTTCATTACTTGACAGTATTTTTTATGTTTGTTATAGCATAGCTAATTTTCAGTTAATCTCCAGTAATTAATTCAACATTATCTACTTACTTATTGTAACTAAAGCCGTAAATTATAAATAACAATTTTATTTAGGAACCAGTGGAAAAAGTGATGAAAGGTCACCTTAATAAACACAAAACGCGGCAAGTTTAGAACCTTTTTTTTGTATATGATTTCACAATGACATGTGAATAAAAAAAGAAAGTTATCCCATCGATTCGAGAGGGTTATCCGACGCATAGTATCGGAATCGTGAGAGGCGTTCCGCGAGATGCGCACGCATCACACACCGCACTGCACACGCGAACTCTTTGGGATCTCGTAAGATGCATCAGTTCTGAACTATAAACACGTAACGTGTTATATCGTTCAAAACTAAATAGACTGTTGCACAATTATAATTGTCGCAACTTTCTCGATACCATTCAATAACGTGAACATCCGTATCGCAGATAATGCATCTCGTAAATATTGACAACTTAATGACTGCTCCGTTTGTTATTGAACAAGAAATAAATTAAAAAGGTTTTGCAATGACTATATACAAAGAAAAGGCATAAAATGGCTCAAGCTTCTGAAATAGGGAATATTGTCAATTAATTTAATTAGTTAGAAAAGTTAATAAAAATCATCAAACAGCCTCTTATGTTTCAATGCAGCAGTATGTCTTTACAAACTGGCTATGGGGAAATGGTGTATTTATCTGTAACAGATTTATTTGAATATTGAATTGAATAAAGATATTTTTATTTAATTTGAGATTGTCATCATCAAATATCAAATTGTCACGACCATCAATCACGACAGTTTTAGAAATTGAAAAAAGGATAATGCATTTCGATATGTTTTCACAAAAAAATATGTTGCTCTGCGCTTTTATATTAAAATTCCAGTATGAGTTTTCCAAATCAAATTATATACATACTAGGCATTTCAACAACACACGGTGTATTCAATTATATCACCTCTAACTATGATGAATAGCCAGTGAATTGGTTGACAGTACTGGCTTCCGCTTCTTATTCAAAATATATCAGTGTACAATTTGAATGGACTGTTATATTTTTGACAACGTGTTTATGAACAAGATGAATGGTTTGGCCATTTGTATATGATAGAAAGCGATTTAACATAAGTCGAAGTGATTTCACTTTTCTTATATATTCTTAGAAATCATTTGGGAACAAACCGCTACTAAACAATGCCGAACAATAAATATAGGTAAAACAATATTCTTTACGTTGGTACTCTTAAGTGATAGGGTATAACTATTGAAATGTACCTACTGGTACGATTCTCGAAAGATGATCACAAATAGCATAAATTCTGCGCGTTATGAAGAGTATTTTAATGACAGTCAAACAATAGTATTATGTAATATTGAAGAATTTCATGAGCGTGAAGAATTTCCGCCGCATCGCTGTCACCGCACTATTAAAGGTACTGCGCAGTGGTCATCTTCACATCATAGTATAAAAAAATCGTCTAAACAATATTTATACAGAGGCACTAGTCGACAGTAAGTCTACTCTTAAATACTTTAGTCGTAAATTGATATACAGGATCGTAAATCTGAAAATGCCGTTCCAGTTGCAGTACGCGGGGTCATATTTTATTATAAATAAATAAATATCCACTAACATTCACACAGCGCCATCTAGCCCCAAGTTAAGCGTGAAGCCTGTATTATGGGTACTAAACAACGGATAAACATACATATATACATATTTTTTTGTTGTAAATACATACATATTATACATAGAAACACCCAGACCATTACAAACAGACATGTTCATGCACACAAATGTTTGTATTGCCCGGGGATCGAACCCGGAACCCTTGGTGTTGCGGCCGAGCTCTCAACCGCAACACCAAATAGGTCGTCAAAAACTATTAAACTATCTAAAACTTTCACACTTCAGTAATAATCGTAGAAAAGATGATGTACACGTTGTTAACTCTGTAACTTCTTTGACAAAACTAATCTCAAGCAACGTGCACGTAAACATTTGCGCAAAGCAATCCCACAAACGAGCAAATCTGCTCAAATCACCGTCGGTATCGCCGACAATGAACTAAAAAAACAAACAACAGCAGGGGCAACAGTCAGTTGTAATGTGATAATGACGTGTACCGCTCTCGTGGTAGCTGTGAAGCCGGGCCACTAACCCATTTATGAGCGAGGGCGGTAATTCGATTACTCTCCGGTATGACGCTGGCTCGCTTACGTAGGGAACTAACAGAGATACGAGTAAGCACCGTTTCATTCTCAGCCTCTGCTCTGACGTATTTCTCGAAGCGCCCACTTTTTGTAACGCACGAACTGAAGCGCACACAAATCATTCTTCAAATCGCACACTTTTCGTGCGGTTCGAAATCAACAAAAATAAACTAAAATTTCATTCCTTGAAACGCACATCTGGTTAGGGAAAAAGATAGGTTAAACGTCGATATTTTTTTTTTCGAGTATTTTCAGCTCATCGAATTTTAAATTTGTTTATTAAGAGTAAATAACAATGATGTAAAAAGTAAAGAAACGTTGTATTACACTCACAAAACTACCGAATGCATGGCAGCAGACAGACACATTTTTCTATTTTGCGTACATTTCACTACATTGCTAAAGTGTAAAAGAGATGCTCAAAGATGACGTAATTTGAGAAAATATAGATTTAATAATATTCAAACGCTGAAGTTTCTAATATATTTATTTATACCAACAGCAGTCAGGCCACTGTTTCTTGTTGGCTTATTATTTGGTATTCTCGCCTAATAAACAAACATATTGTGTGATAGCGATGAAATAATCAATATAGGTCGTTGAGGAGTATAATATAGGTGGCTCAAGCTACTTTAAAAAAAAATATGCCATTAAATTAAATTAATTAAATAGTATTAAAAAGACTTACTAATCTGATGACAGTATCTCATTACACTGATAAATAAAAAAGATGTTTACCTGTAACAAAAACAAATTTTATTAATATATTTTAGGGTTTTTAAATGGATATGGTATTACTTAATGATCATGAATGAATGTCGCTGATGTTTTGGTAAAAAAAAAGTTCCAAGAAATTAAATTAAAATGACGATAATTAATAAAATATTAGTAATTTTATTTCCTAATTAAGACAAAAGGAATCATAAATTCCAATTGTCTTTAAAATAATGTATAAATGTTTGTAAAATTAAATTTTAGCTTGAATTTAGCCAGGTATCAAGCACAAATTACAAAGTGATATAAGTTTACATCATTCACCTAAAGACCAGGAAAAACTGCACTCACTCAATCACTGTTTAGATACCATAAACACAAAAAATATGACGCAATACTCATCAAACGCCAATAAAGGCGGCCGATATTATTTTTTTGCCACTCATGGTTAATGCAACACACATAATGCAATAAGCATTACGTGCCACCAAAATGTTATATTGTCTTATCGTATGTAATGGATTATATCATTACGAGACCGGACACTTATCGTTGGCCTTTACAGCTGTTCCAAGCGATTTCCGCAGTAGCCTGCAAACATTTTCTATAGTGCAACACTTAATTTCCAGTTCCACTTTCC
The DNA here is from genome assembly GCA_019425675.1 of Leucinodes orbonalis. Taxonomy (NCBI): domain Eukaryota; kingdom Metazoa; phylum Arthropoda; class Insecta; order Lepidoptera; family Crambidae; genus Leucinodes; species Leucinodes orbonalis. The sequence goes on from PQWD01011850.1 coordinate 44,984, forward strand.
AGTTGACCCTTATAATCTTGCCAGCTTGTTGCTCAAAACTACACGCGTATGAACATAGACCGAATTAAAATTTTATTTTTATGTTTAATTTTTTGTGAAATAGTCGTAAACTCCATAATGTTAACATTCACATCGACCATAAATATCTAAGGAATAACAAGTTGAAAGCTTACTTAAGTAATTGGTTCAGGTGACGGGATACTATAAGAATTATGCATTCAGACAGATTGTATCGTCATTCGCCTTAGATCAAAAAAGGTTAAAAGGTTGAAGGACAAAACTAATGTACTGAACAATATACATTAAAATTAATGCTAGTAATTTTACGTCTACTATTGGCTTGCTATGCGAGGGACGTAGATGTTGGTGCGCACAGCCAATCGTGATGATGCGAAGTCCCACAGTTTTATAATAGTTTATAAATCTGTGCGAAGTCCGAACATCCGTGGGAGAATCTCATTACATAAGTAAGCCTGAAAATAAAAATCTCATCTAAGAATCCTCCTTAAACACTATGCTTTAATAGTTTTAAATGCCATAACGTTTCCCTTTCCGAATAAAATAATAAAAATACGGAAAAAGAAATACGGAGCCTTTTTGGCGTTAACGATTTATGGACTGCAAGTGGAACTTTCCATATACAACAAAACAATATTCTAAAGGCGGTAAATTTTGCTAACCGTTTATTACGTCATATTATCATAAAAGTTATAACAGACAATTCAGTGGGCAGGCTTCCATAGCAACGTGACTAACAGCACGCATTCCGACGCACATTTGCATTACAGAGCACCACAACGGCATTTGAAAGTATTTAACGCTTCTGTGCATCTTTGTTTCTACATTGATGATTTTCTATCTACAGAGGTGTACTTAACTAGTTACTTTTGAATATATACCACTGAATACTTATCATGTTGACTTCAAAGGACCTGTAATATTACACATTTGACGGATGTTTTTAGGCGACCAGATATGAGTGCCACATACCACAGCGTAGGCTGTGTGCTAAGCTAACATTTGTACAGAAATATGATATTAGCAGCACACTTTAAAAAATAACAGATATCTAAAGAACCGTAAAAAATACAAATAAAATATTTATTAGGTACGCAAATACAAAAAAATCCGTAAAATCATTGTTGAGTATATCATCATCACATTTATTACTCTAATTGTACTTATGTGTAACTTTTATCCATGCACGATTTATTTTAAATTTAATTCTGGATATAAGAATATGCTTAAACTTAAAAAAAAGTATGTAATTTTTCATAACAACTTAGGCTCATCATCCACTTTGCAATCGTGATGAATTACGATACCGTGCTGAGTACCTAATGCAACAGGCTTCAGTAATGTATAACAATGGTATCGTCTACTAAGAACAGTTAGCGCTTACATATTCTATTGTGTAATAAACACTGGAGCGTTGTCAACCAAGTGTCACCTACAGTTGTGACCGTTCTGCATGAGTGGCATCCTCGTCTCGCGCAATGGAACGTGACCCGTTCGCGAATGTTCAATTGAAACTCCCTTCACGACGGAAATCATTAGTCGGAACGTGCAATACCGAATTACTTAATGTCGAACCGGACGAGGCGGAGTTCACGCCTAAAACATCTAAGTACACTTACTACTATTGCCCTACAACGTTATCTGGTGGACTTAGGCTTGACTTTCGATATGGGAGGGTGGGTCAGCGGTCAAATCAGTGTAAGATTTCAAATAGCTACTCTTCGCACTTCTCTGAAAGATCTTAAATCTTCATTCACCATGATCCTTAACACTAACCTTAAGCATTTTATTCAGACAGTCCTAAAATTTGTTGTGTTGGTTGCACGATTACAAATTCGTTGTATTCTAGAGATCTGTCTTTATAATCTACGAGATTTTAAAGATATTTCTAAAATAATCTCAAATACTAGTGTAAGTAGAGCGCGGTGGCTCAATGGTGTGGACTGTCGCCTTCCTACCAGGAGGGCTAGGTTCAATCTCGACATGTACCAATATTTTAGAATTTTTAAAATATATGTACGTTATCCGACGCTCTTACGGTGAAGGAAAACATCGTGAGGAAACCTTCATGCACCTGCGAAGAGATTCGTAGGTTGTGTGTGAAGTCGTCCAATCCGCACTGGGCCCGCGTGGACGACTAAGGCCTAATCACCCTATACAGGTACGCTCGTGCCTCTCGGTGGGGACGTTTAATGAGCTGATGATGATGACTAGTGTAAGTAGTCACCATTATGCCGACGAATATACCTTCGGCTTTCGCATTTTTATGACCATTCAATCAAAAACCTTTTGAACAACAAAGTACTTACACGATATCGAGTGTTGGTAATTAGGCAAATGGTATTGCTGGTGTAACTCACCTGAGCAAAGCACATTAAACACCCAGGCAATTGTGCGTAAGCTTACTAGAATGTCAACAAGCCATGAATGCAAACATCGGCAGAGCTAATCAGGCACAATTAGGAAGGTGCCACCGGATCGTAAGTTATTCAGTACACATTCAAGGAATACGAAGCAATTTGACACTTTCTATTTATAACAAAGTGACAACGAACCGTGACCGGTAACTCATTTATGGACGTTGGTGACATAATTTTAACGCTCTGGGATCAAATACATTTCCTGCTAATAGAATATTATGTAAAATACAGCTAGTTTGATAATCTGTTACGTCTTTGTTCAGTACCTATAATTATTTAACTAGTACCAACAATTATAATTATTAAAGGTTACCCTTTGCAAATGTTATTCATAAACATTGGCAATTATTAGAAAATTTCATCCGATGGCAGGCCGACAGGCCGATGTCCTTTTTAATTCGAATGCATCGTTAACAAAATCGTTTCGCACTTATTTGTGTGCATTTCTTACACTTCACTTTCGAAATTTGTTCATTTACTTGTATAAATCAACATGATATATTTATAAAGCAAGTTCTGTAATCGGGTTAAGTTAGTAAAAGCAGGTCAATTGCACTTTTTACGCATTATTCAAAAAATAAAATACCTACACTTTCTCGTTTATCACGAAATCCTCATTAAGTATACCTGCTCTATAAACGGATATCTTACTTTACCAAGTAAGATATCCGTTTATATAGAAACTTTACACAAAAACCAGGTCTAACATTATGGGCCGCTCTCTATACCTGGAAAGATAAATCAGCTGTCAATATTGGGCGATAACGTCAACACTAGTTGACCTACAAGGGACGAAGTGTAATAACAAGCCGTTTAATCCGATTATTTTGCTTTACAGCTTCGTATCTAGTAAAACCTAATCGCTGCGGCATCAGCTACCGAGACGAAAGAGGCGCGGCGGTGGCGATCTCGAGATAACGATAGAAAGCGCCGTTGGAACAACACCAACCGCGTTACGCGCCTTGAACAAACATCGAACAGGCCTTGAATGGGTTTCAAATGGCAAACATTAAGGTTTATTATATATTTATAGATCGTATTTGACAACACCGCCTTTTATACAACAATGAATTAAAGCGTGCACTTAATGAAAGAACTACCTTTTTGATACGAGGTATCGAATACAAATTTGCGATGCTTAAGAATTTAAGTGCTTTGATTTGTTTTAACTAGTTTATGTGCCCATAGTATCTTTGAACAACATAACAAGTCAATTATGGCTAGTACATCATCCAAAAAGGTATTGAGTATTCCATTACTGATATGTAATCGCAATTATAATAAAGCGGTGGGCGATTAGCCAAGCCGGCACACGCTATATGGTCATTGCTGTTGTTGCACGGGCGGAGAGGTTGCAGCATTGTTAGAGCAGTTTGATTCTGGTGAGAATAAGACTGCGATTCGAAATCAACGCCCAATGTCAGACTGCGCAAGGTCACCGTTCACGATAAACGCCTCCTCGAAACATTTATGACCACCAAGAGTAACATTAAGATTGCATTGTAGTCAGCTAGCAGTTACTAGAAATCAACACATGTTTTGAAAGTTTCCTTGAAGAAATCCTTAAGGTAATACGTTTTTAAGTATTGACATTGGAGTGTAGATATCATTATTGTTATACCTTAATTATAACCTAAGTATACAATTATGACTGTTGTGTGAATAACTCAGTTGATCGTAACGGAAATATGAATCCTGAGTTACAATTATGGTAACCATGGTCACAGCCGAGACCCGTTTGTGTGATCACGAGTTGTGTTACTTCAAAGAAATAAGGATAGTTGCATGATTCGCTTTTATTCACATCCTTCACTGTATACTTGCTTTGTACCCAAAAAAGTGACTCCATAATTACGGTCTACAAATCAATGCGAAAATGGTATTTAGTAACGAAACAACAGCATTAGGTAACTTGTGAACAATCGATCACGTTTCGCGATATGGCCCTTGCTTATCGCTTTGGAACTATTGCACGTGGAAATAAACCCACCTGCCAATAGTTCTTGAATTTTAATGGTTCAACTGCAGAAAAGCGTTAAACTTTAATCGAACACTGAAGGATAACAAAACTCTTACAACAATGTTACTAAACTTTCTTCATTAATTATGAAGAAACTTAATTATGAAACATTCGCTAAAGTTAGCGATACTAAGATAAATTAGTTAAATTCAATTATACCTACTAAATTTACAATTAGTTTCGATAAGGTACGCATCATTTAAAATTAAATACTCATCTTTTTAATTGTCTCCTACATCAGTTCTGTAAGATAATGATCAGTTCCACATTATTATTACAATAAATCGTCTGGGCATTGTCGCAGAAGCCAAACTGAAACGGAAAAAAAAGTGAAACCTGTCACTTGCGCTTTGCTCTAGATTTTTGTGTCACGACAGAATAGAATCGCATTAGTGCCGATAACTATACCATACATAAAAAGTTTCAGACAACCGAGAAAATACTGATTCATTGTTAACAGTAAAATTATTTGTAGCGATAATAAAAAACATCTGTTGCCACGATTGATCGTCGGTAGGCATTATCTGACAAATATTAGTAGTATAAAAATTGTAGAGAACTGAATATAAAATTTGTTATGAAACTAGAAGCTACTACCTACTCGTACTACTAATAATACTAGAACAAATTGTTGCTACTTTTTTGGTGGACTTGTGTATTTTCCCTTTCTACAGTAATTTTCTGACACAAAAATAACAAAAGACTAATAGATATATTTCCTCGATACTGAGTCATCACTGATCATCATCCATCTGGGTAGGTATCCAATGCAGTGCAAATGTTGTCCCTTGGAATAGAAATGAATAAAAAATAGGAGTATTATGCACTTTCTTGTTCCGGAAAAAGTATAATGTCCCTATTGTAATCTATACTAATATTATAAAGCTGAAGAGTTTGTTTGTTTGAACGCGCTAATCTCAAGAACTACTGGTCCGATTTAAAAATTCTTTCAATGTTAGATAGCTCATTTATCGAGGAAGGCTTATAGGCTCTATATAATCACGCTACGAGCAATAGAAGCAGAGCAGCAATTAAGGATGTTTCAAAATCCGGGAGGATTTTTCCATACTTGCAGCTTCCGCTGCGTAAACGGTTAAATTTTCGAAAAAGTCATGTATGAGAGTATTGTTCCCCTTTTAAAGGTCTACAAAAAAGTCCGCGACAGCATATGTCTATATTTAAAGGTTAGTTCCCTATAAGGTTAAAGGTTAGTTCCTAAGTACATAATTCATTTTAAACAAAATTTCCCTTTATATCATTCAACTTAAATGAATCTTACGAGATATCGCAGTTTTAACTCACCTATATAAACGAAGTAGCGGGTTAAAGAGAGCGTTAGGCCAAAGTAACTATTCCACGCGGACGAAGTCGCACGCAAAAGCTAGTTAGGGTATAAGACACAGTGCAGTCAACACTGTGTCTTATACTCTCACTGTGCTCTCAACTATTATTGATTTCCTTCAATAGTACTTAATCTAACTGGCCTGGCAGGCGTATCATTTACTATTGGTTGATTAAACTGGTCGTCAACCTATTTATTGTGTTCGCCCACAGGATCATTATAAAGGGTTTAACGCTTGCGCACTAAATGGGTTTAGTCCCAGTTTCCCCCGAAACTTTATTTAATTCAATGTTCTATTTACGTTACTATGGATATGACATACCAGAAGTCAATGCCTTAGAGGTTGTAGAGAGCATAAAAATGAAATGCGACGTGTTCGAACACATCTAATGTGGTATTTTGTGTTTAATGTGCAATTCAATTATTTAGGCTACCTTGCAGGAATAATTACACTGAAACATAAAACAAATGACGCACTAATATAAATTAATGTCACGCAAAATGACCGGCTTCGTGGCTGCTTCTTTATATTTATACAGCATAACATGGTGGCCTACTTTCAAGTGGTAAAAGATAACTACTATGCACCCAAGGGGGGAATGTTCCAGCCCCACCCAGATCAAACATTTGTTTTGTGTAAAGATATATGTGTTATAGTAGGTATGTACTCAATGTTGAAGTTGTAATATTATTTTGTGGTACGTACGATCAGGTTCTCCATACTTGCTAATCATCCATTCCCTGTTCCTAGAAAGCTTAGGGTAGGATCTGAATGATTCTGTCATTTTTCGTCATCACATTCAAATATCTCAAAATATTGATATTTTGTATGTACTTTTATGTAGTGTTTCAACACGTTACCCACAATACATCACATAATATTGTTTTTACATTTATTAATATTATATCGCCATAGATGTTCCAGAATTTAATTGACAGTGTAATAACTAGATGGCGTGGCTTAATTTCTGCATGTACACAATTTTTTTGTAATAAATATGACACAGTATTTGTTTACCATCAAGTGGACAATTGGGTTTGTATTATCTTACACTAAAAAATACATGCCCACTATTTAATAAAGGTAACATTACATTAAAAAGTTCCAGCATCCGTGATCGTATTCAATATCGATTTCGTTGTATTCTCGCAGACCGCTATCACCGTATTTTAAGATCGTCCACCGGAAATTGTTTATTTTGTGGACTCCACCTGGCGCCCTATACACACAAAGGGAAAGGAGATGGCTGTCAGTCGAGCCGTTGATTGTAACATATGTGATACTTTGATGATGTCTATGGATATGATAATATCTTAACTTTTTTATAATTACTTAAGATACTCTATTTATAAAAATAATTTACCTTATAAACATAGTACCAGTATGCATTTGAACTAAATACACATTCAATGTTTCAAAAAAAAGATTCGGAAATCAGATGACAGGTATCAGAATAGCAATAAAATACCTATGCAATTCGGATTTGACGAGTGTCAAGAATTGTTCAGTAACAAATTCGCTGTAAATCTCCACCATACAGTATCACATATATATATATATATATATAGACGCTAGTATACGGATACTTAACTTGGTGCTTCGGTAAATAAATATTATTACGCACATAGGTAAAAATGTGTTTTCTTTGTTATTTTTACACGTAGCTATCAAACATAATCTTATCGAATCAGCGGATATGATTTCGAATTGCGATTGAACAGATGGTTTTGCGGGAATATCTTAAAAAAAACTGGCCTGCGGACCGAGGGTAGAGGGTAACCTGTAAGTTTTAATACCCTTGCGTTACCGAAAAGGCGGTATAAATGGCTGGATCTTTCAATTGCTTTGGCTTTAAAAAATATATCTTTTCAACCATGGGAGAGTTTGTATTCCGATCTGCTCACTACAGAACTTAATAATATACGAGGCTCAAGCCAAACGTCAACAGAACCTTAGTGTCCGACATCCATCAAATACAAGCTTTTGGGGCAGGCGATTGACGTGATCAAAAAGACCATTTTCGACCAAAATAAGACAACTGTTCCCACTAACACAATTTCATTAAGCCCGACCTGATACTTATACAATAACTTTTGATACTCGTAATTATAAGTTATATTCAATGCATATTATAATTCGACGATAGCCTTTAATGTAACCTTAGTTATGACGTGAGGTAATTTATACTTCCGTGTTCAGAAAATTGACTGACAGCAATTTAACGCCTCACCTTATCATTCAAACATGTGTTAGACATGCAATCTGGTCTTATCATCATTCGTTTAATAACAGGGTACGTTTTGTTCCGAACCAATTATTCCCGATCAATACTCTAATATATACGGTATACGGCAAATGTTGATTTTCCTTTGCAAAAATTGCGGTCAGATTTTGGAACCTATTATGTGATTTGCACAAGGAAATGATGTTGCCTCTTTAAAAAGTGACACAGATTTTCGCAAATACTTACGCAACCTGTGACAGATTCGAAACGTTTTGTCATGCGGTAATGATTATGACTTCACTTAGAATTCGGTAACAAAGAACCGAACACCGATGTCTTGAACGTCGAAAAGTCAAGGGCAGATGTTGTATATTTAAACGTGATCCTGGTAATGAGCTGATCGAGAGGTAATACGCACCTTTGAAACAAGTTATTAACCGTTACACCTGTACGCGTTTTTGAGTCCGTAGGTACATAAATTACACGTATACACATCAATTGCATATACTCGTAATTCCAAGGGGAATATATAATAATATATAATAAGTACGCATATTTCCGTGTAACTTTTAACATAGTTCATACCTACTGTTAGACGGAAAAGAAACGACCAACGCTACCCATGCCTAATCAATTGAAGAGTGATGTAAAGTAAAGTAAGTAAAGTTAAATTTTATTCAGACAACAATTACAACATTCATTGTTAAACAAAGTTAAAAACAACATTTTTAAATTTATGCAATTGCACTGAATGGAAGTCTACTCAGAGTAGTCAGAACAACCACAGGATGTCCTGACGCTGGTCTTCCGTAGACACCGTTGATGAGGTAAGAGGAGCCACTACGCCGCGTTCACCAACACAATAGTCTACAGCTATATAAAAAAGATACAGATACATAAAAAATAATTTATATACGAACATAAATGATCATAGGGATAGATTATAAAATATAAAATAACTTGAAACAAATACAAAATAATATTTAAATTATGAACCCATTCCCGCCTAATTTTTTAGTGAGTTTCTTTTTGCAATTTAAGTAAATTAAGTTTGTATTTAGTTTTGAAAGATCCGGAAAGTTTTAAAATGTCACGTCACTAATGTCTCTTTCTCTTGACATTAGCAATGTAAGCGGAAAACACTCATATTGTAACACTAAGATTTAATCTACTAATTAACTTATTTAAAGTTAAAATATCATTTAATACTACATACTCGCTTATGTGAGCGTCTCAGCGTGACAGTCACACTGACTTAGATCGTGGCTTCCGTCGACAAGGACGCAAGCTTTTGGACTCAGGGACCTAAGTGCTTCGGATATCAGCAAAATGTAGATTACTGATTGGGACTAAACATAAATTTATTTCAGTGTTTACTGTTCAAGCCAAAAACGTAGTTATTAAAGAAAAACTAAAATATTAAGTAGGTAACACAGATCTTATGAAAGCTAGATTTCAAATCGTGTCAACGTTGGGTGCAGAAATTATTTTATTTGATTTTTCGTTTTTAACTTAATAAGATCAGATACGAAAGGGGTCCGCATTGACCAACACAGCTACCGACAGGGTTCTCATAGCCTAGTTGGTTATTCGGCAGAATGCACCACGTGTAAATAAGATTAGCTGGGTCTCAAAAGCTGTATGTTACGATCCGTTTATATAAACTCTCTAAAACGTTTTCCATTTTGTTATATCTACATAGTAAAGATTTATTTATATTATGAACTTGATAAATGTTTAGATAGAAATGATAAATGCATTCCGCTGTTATTATTATCATATAACAATGATTAAATATATGAGACAGAAATAAACAATTATATAGCATGTAATAAAATGCAATGGTATTTGAGTATAGTAGGATATCTGAGTATCTCGTTGACCTGACGAGTACCTTATTGCTATGAAAGGAAATAAACCATGTTCTATGAATATGAATTATGATTCACTTCATCTTCTTTAGTATCCTGTTTCATATGTTTATGACATAAAAAATGCCAATTTAATTCTTCATTGTCTTAGTGTAAAGCTTAGTTTGGTTTCTGGACATGGTTATTGCGCTTGTGAAATTGGATTTACTACGTTATCAATAATCAAGCTTAGATTTAAATTATGACGTAATCAGGACAGCGATTGGCGTTTGGCACACGTGAAATGCATTATCAGTCCAGTTGCTTAATGCTAATCCCTTCACAATTTACCTTGACGTTGTTCTGTGAATTTTGCCTATCATTGCATCAGGTTATAAAGATTGAACAGATCGATGCAGCCGGTACTGGGGGCATAGATCATGTGAAGTGATAAGCGAACCTGTGGTGCAAGCACAGCGGCCGCCGATGCAGTCGCCGTTTTGCCGGTGTCTGGGCCCACTAGTCGCAACCACGCGTCCCCGCATGACGCCCACTGCAGCCCAGCTCCACCCTCACGCAATCCTCCATCAGTCACTGGCTTCCCGGTTGAAATTTTACCGCAAACTGCAACCCAACACTAAGGACACTACAGACAGGGGCCCGGCTCACTGGGCCGTATCCGATACACGCACTCACTCAATTGTTGCCGCTCCCTACTCTACATAACGATACAGTCACTGCACTTTTCTTTAGGTGACATGACGACAATCCGAATGTTTTGGAGACAATAGCTGCAAAACGATTTGCAGTTTTTCTAGAAACTAGAAGATTTAAAGCGGTTTCAACTTCAGATTGGCGGTACGACTATGTAGCACTAGTAAAATTATAAACTAACTTTTTACTGTAAATTCGTAAGATTACGTCGTAAACAAATCGGTACTATCGACACAGCGGCACAGCGGTAAAATTAACAACGTGTATGTCTATACCTTTCGAGCGCTTTTACAATACTGGTTGGAGGCAGCTGTGCGGGACTGAGAAAAAAGAGAAAGAACTATACGATGACGTATCGTAACTGAAAGCCCGTATCTGCCACATGCGCGCTGCTACAAAGAGTGAACTAAGGCGATGAGAATAAAGTTCAATTTTCAAATGTAGCCGGCCTTTGTAGAACACAGCTGAGTCAGTTTCCTCGAACCTTGTCTGTGGAAATTCGAGACAGGTCGAGCAGCACAGTCATTGAGTGGAAAAGAGACAACGGTAGTCACCGAACGATGGCGAGGCAGACCGATGGCAGACCGACCGCCAAGGCCGGCTCACGTCACGTTTCGCGAAACCTAGACATGCCTTCTTATGTATTATGAGTATATATGTTTGATTGTAGTTTATTGCACTGTGTTTAGGTACCAAACCCATCTATGAAAAAGAATTGGAAAAGATATTGTCCTTACGGATGGATAGGTTCCTAAGGCAGTACATAGTTCCTAGGTACCATGTAGGTAGGTGTTTGTATAAGTACCTAATATAATTTGTGTTTACAACTCCATGAATATCATAATTAGATAATGCAGCTATATTAGTATTAATGATAGTAAATAATCAAATAATATAATCAAATGTGTAATTATGAATTATCATTTGTAATCAGTCAAATGGGTTATTGTAAACATGTCTTAATTACTATTTCCAGACTGCCAGGAACTATTTTACCCTTTTTCAACTTCAAACAAATAGCAAGCGTATTATGTATACCTATTGTTGAAGCTGTTAAAATGCAAATAAAAGTTCTCATCACCATACAATATGGCAAATGGTCGTGTATTATCTACTTGGAATTGACGTCAACATTTTGAACAGCTGGATTATTACTTAGGTTACAATAGATATAAAGAGTACAATCCTCGTCATATGTCAGCAGACAACAATACCTAAAATGTACCTAACTAAAACTAGGATCTATAGATTGCCAATAAAATGTATGCAAATTTGATAACAAGAAAACACCTGTGTATATAATTATACAAACACTTTTTGAATGGACGTTGATTTAAAACAATCATTCATTTCATTTTTTTAAAACAAAACATTAATTTCTGCAACAAATTGAGCACCTAACCAAAGGTGCACTTAATGATTGTATGTGAACGGAACTGTTTCGACTTTCTTTTCACCATTATTATCGTGAATTTATTTTAAATATATATTATGCCATATGATAAACTCAGTCTCAATCAACATTAGGTCTGGAAGGCAGCTATAATGTGTATGGTAACTATGCACAAAACGGTTAGATTGGTGTGTCTTCATGTATACAATAGTGTTTTCGTGAAATAAACAAAACCTTATTTCAAAGTAAATATGCTTGTAATGTAATGAGATATTAACATTCAATCGGCGTTTGCATATGCAACTCCATAGTACCATCATGGCAGTGTTGCTTTGAGCAATTTCTAGCAATTACTGTACGGGAAGAACAAACTTGGCTAGGGGTTTTTAATACCATATAGGTGATTTCCAGTTGCACATTTATTACGATTATTGTAAACACAATGTAACAATATTATCTAAATTGTTCTTATCAGATCATTAATCGAAACAAAACTCATTGTCTCCGTACAGTCGTCTCGTCATCATCCTTTTATTTATAATTTCCGCGGCCGAATAATCCAAGAGAATTACTAAATAGAATTTTTGGAGAGATAACTTTTCTCCTCTAAATGGACGTGACTGTTGGCTGAAGTCTACTTTGGCTAGTTTTTCAAAGGTACACAGTGAGCTTTTTATCATACCTCGGCTGTTCATATGTTCATAGTCGCTTGTCTTGCTAAGGAATCTCCTTGTACATTAAGTGCGTGTTGATAAACTAGTTCATCGTGTCATGTATGAAAAACCTTTATTTTTAGGTAGGTTACTTAAGTGTTACTTAGCTATAGTGAATTACCTTAAAACCAATAAAGACCTAATTCACTGCAACTTGAAAGTACAATATTAGTTTATAATGCACCGATGTTGAGGATTGGGTTCGCGTGCCAGTCTTAGATCCGCATAATTTAGTCATGTGTATGTCAACCGGTCTCTGAGGACGCGGAGATAGCCGCGGCAATATGGTGGATTTCTCCAACATCAAAAGCATTTACATTAAAAAAAAACTTTCAGTTCTTTAACCATGTAGGTACAAAAGTGTTATTACTTCCTATTGTGTTGCAACATCTACAATTCCGCAGGAAGGAAATATTTTGATTAAGAAACATGAGAGATAGTAATAAAAAATAAAATTAACAACTCACTTAACACCATCTGACGGCAGTATATTGGCCTAAATTTTATATGTCCCAGAATTAACATAAATAGGTTTTTTTTATGTTACGAATTATATAGGGCGGTAAAAACGCTCACCTGATGGTAAGTGATACGCCTGACCATGACTGGCATTGATTGAGACCAACAACTGATAGACTGGACTGTTGTGATGCCCTTATTCCGAAAAATAGAAGTGCAAGACATTCCTATTTCACGGGACGATATCTGGCACTTGGGTGGCACCAATCTCGCAAACTCAGTACCGTGTCTACCACCTGGTAGAGGTGTAGGAGGACCTGATGATTTTTTTTGTTTTAATTAAAACCTTTGTGAAATCGTACTGTCACGCAGATCAAAAGTCAACGTTTTGATTTATACCATGGTCAAAGTTTGTTATTCCGGACACAGCATCCGCCAAACTGTAGATTTCTCTTGCTTGTAACGTTTGAAATGTACGTGACCTAAGAGCTCGCAGTTTTTTTAGGCCTTAAGTAATTTGGAAAATTAAGGAATTGGTAGGTAAATTATAAAAAGGTACCACAAAGATATAAATATTTTACACAAAAAAACCTATACCTATAGGCACAGTTATAGGTTATAACAAATACAGTTTAAATAATGTTCGTAAAAAGTTATAATCAATTGTGCAATTTATATATAACAGGTAATGTTTTTTCTATGTGACTACTGTTGATGTTAAAGTAATTTACTTACATTTAGTAATGAGTACCATTAACATTAATTTATTTTTCGGTTTCATTTCTTTAAGAGTCAAAATTTAATACACTATAATATACGTATAAATTTCAAAGCCTTGAACAAATATTCTAGGAACATCGTAGCTGTAAATTAAAATCGTAACAAGTTGCTGTCCATCATGTGTTTTTAAATTTCTTTGCTTATTCCGAGTACCGCTTACTTTAAGCTAAAGCGGGAGCCCTAATCGATATGAGGCAGTGCGTAGGCGGGCGGGTGAATGGCCCGCCTAGGTTTTACTCAATCGACTGTGGAGAACTTTGCCCTATGTCCACGTTAAAATTTGTTTTTTTCACCTTTAGATTATAAATATTTTAATTTTACCTTACACGTTTAGGCATTATGCTAACTGCTGGAAAAGGCTTCTTGCAATTCAAAGGTTTTGAACAATAAAACCAACGCTTTTCCTACCTGTTGGCTGTCGCCAAAGCCTCGTCATTAGAAATGGATGCAAGGCTAATGCTGGGTCCCCTTGCATCGTTATTATAAATTGACCTTATGCGTTACAACTACCGAACATCGCATTGAAACGCGATTAATATTTTTTGAAATCTAGTTCAGGTTCAATGTTATAAAAAGGCAGGCTGTGTTATTTATAAACTTGTCGTTTATAAATAACACAGGGCATGCGTTAAACAACTTTGTTGATAGATATACGAGGCACAACCGCCCGATATCCACTTTCTTTTTACATTTCAAAGGCAGAAGTGAGTCGTCCAGTTTGTTAATATAATGTAAATGTCATTGAATGCCGTCAAACCGGTCGAAGAAAAAAAACACAACTGGCTTCGATGTCAGTTTGAAAGCTGCAAAATATTTTTAGCATAATGTTGCATCTTGCCTTATTAACTTTTGTTTTTAAGTAACCATACCAACAATAGCGCTACAATGGATCGCATTTGCAATGCCAATTGAGGCAACGTTAACCAGTTTATATGAATACACGCAATTTAAGTATTCAATAGCACAGCACATAACGCCCCCGATGCATGAATTAAAAACGGATTCCGATGTATTTAGTCCTCGGGCGATTTATAATTTTTAAAGTATGCGCGATAGCTAAATGTTGTCCAGCTAGCGTAATCGAATCGTAGCATCGAAACGAACATTGCATGACGGCGCACACGTTCGCGAGAATAATTTTGTGGAATCGTTTGAAGGCACTAGAGTAGTCGGTAGAACGGCCTCGAAGCAATTGAAATTCAATCAAAATGGAACGTATCATGAAACGCTAGTTACGACTTTAAAGTATAAACATTGATTTCGCCATATTAATTGAGCCTATTGAGCGGAATAAACAATACTTTACAATACCTTAGATTAGAGTAGGTTCTACAACTAGCGATAAAATGGACCAGCAGTCAATATATTAAAAGAGGGCGCTCAAAATTGATGACAATTTATTTTAAAATAGATGCACTTAGACATGCATGAGCTGAAGCATGAAGAGAAATAACATCCGCATTGTGTTCCGGTCACAATGCATGCGAAATTGTAACTGCTATTTGGTGCAGTAATTAATTTTATTGAACGCTATTGAATCTCGAACTAAAATGGAATCTGATAAAATCAAACACGCGTCATTAACAAGATGTAATAAAGGTTGAATTAAACATGATCAAACGAACTTCCAAATGAAGTTCAATCATTATCATATGGGTCACTTTATACGTAGATAGACATGTGTAATTTAAAAACACATGTAATACTTCTTAATTTTTAGTTATTTTAACATCATTATCTCTTTCAACGTCCCCACCAAGAGGCACGAGCATACCCGTAAAGGCTGTATGTACTGTGAAGACTTAGTACTACTAAGTCTTCACCCGGGCCCAGTGAGATTGGCTGACTTCACGCACAACCTTTGAATTTATTCGTAAGCATGCGCACGATATATTCCTTCACCGTAAAGGCATCGGATAATTTCTAAAATTCGAAAAGACATTGGCACAGACATGCACTCTCCATATCGGAAGGCACAGTCCACACCAATGAACCGCCGAAAATCTTTTAGGTATTTTAAAAATACAATTGATTAAAACTGCATAATCTGACAACGTATAATTACTCTTTTTACAGATGATATATCCGAGGAAGGGTGTTTGACATTTATTTGAAGTTCTGTCCATATACATTTTATTGGACGCGACTGTACTAGTACAACCACAGATTTCCCAATACAGGAGATGGGCAAGCCGCGTTTAAAGTGCGACAAATGTTAGCTCAACGAGCATACACTGGCTGCCAGTTTACACTCTGTGAGACGAGTCAAGACGCACGAATATTAGAAGAAATTACCGTTTTTTCCAAAATGCCATCCTGTGCAATTGTAACATGCCATTATCGCAATGAATCAGTAAATTTACCAAGAAATATAATAACTTTTCACAGGTAAGAACCGAAAATAAATTGCGACACTGGGACTGCGTATAAACTTGGCGGCTTGTCCAGTCTAATTGTATATTCGGATGTCTGTGAGTACAACGGATTTTATACAAAATCGAAATTGTCGTTAGACGCGCAGTTCACGATATATTTGTAATGCAAACAAGCAAACGTTCTATCGTCACGAACGCCACCTCCCGACCGTGAGAGTGTAGCGACATAAGCATAACCGAAGGTACCATTGTACATCTTCACTGAAACTGGAAATCAGTACATATATATTATTATGATATCTAAGAAAGAAAGTTATGAAATCTCTTTTCCTAGTAACACACTGAATAAATAAAGGCATTCACCAGCGTCATCTTACCAATTTTGGGCATATACCTATATGTTTTACTAGGTATTATATATATAAAAAATACTTAGAGCAATTCTGTCTGTATTCAAATTCATGTTTATGCAAAAAACAAATTGGTACTGCATGAGGATCAAACCCGGAACTGCGAAAGACTTCTTAACCATGGAATAGTTGGGAAGAATGTTGAATGAAGAATGTTTGACGACCACATGGAACTACAAACATGTAATAATCACTCGTCAAATCTCTCTACGAGTTTTCTATATGCAAACTACATTTCAAAATACCAACCTATATTAACATTAGTACTAGTGGAAGTTATTGAGATAATAGTAAAAGGCGTATGTAGGTCGCATCTTGTTTCCATGTAGGTTGGTGTATATTGAGTACTCAGATTTAATAGTTGACTTAATTTAAACTGTAATGACTTGAATTTATTCGACCAGCGCTTTCTGGTATTACTTGTATTTCAATAATAAGCATGTTCAAGAATCCTTGACACTATTCTTTGATGCACAACATTGTACATAAACGAGGAACTGACTGGTCCCCTATGATTGTTAGCAGACAGGAAACGAGCTAATAAAATGCGCAGCAGCTTTTAACTGCGCTAAATAATCTAAATTCATTGATAAATTCCGACTAAAAGACGGCTACTTTCAAAGTTATGACTTTCAACAATCAAAGATATTTTCTACCGGCTGCTGCATAAATGTTGCAATTTCATATTATAGAAATATAAATGCATACATAACAACTTTTGTAAGGAACTAATATTGTTAACCAGTAACACATACTGCACATTGCACTGTTACAAAGCAAATTGTTTGAATCCACGTTCATTTCATCATAGCGCCATTTGATTGACTGGCCTGTCTACGTAACATATCATTTGCAAAGTTTGAGCTGTTACCAATGTAACACCTCCACGATACTGTATCGATGATGAAAAGTGACGAGATAGGCGTGGCAACTGTTAATAGTGTTAATCAGCTTTATGCTCGTTTTATATCACGATATCCGAGAATATAGCAATTATACCGTCAAGTAAAAGGTTATGTCATCAACAGTCATACGTTGTGCAATTTGTAAAAAATAATGAGCACAGCCACCGAACTAAAGTAGCGCATCTTTTGTTGGATTAGAATCATGATGTTATGCCTCTCTGTTTGCGTAATGTGAATGCGATTAGACTATTGCATTTTCATGCGATATGTTTTTGCTCGAAAACTACTGCCAAGTATATCAAGACGTTTGCGGTTAATACCTTTATCAAAATGCGACGTGCCATTATTTATACCAGCGTTGAACTAGTAGGACTAATGTCAGCCCTAACCAGCGGTTGTGCATTTTAATACTTTACGAACTAAACCCCGGCGTCTATTAATGGCCTCTGACGGATTAGGGAGGCCTTTGACTAACATTAAGTATTTTTATGGCTGTACACAATACTGCTATTTCAAGTATTTGTTGAACCGAAATAGTCATCATAGTAAGCTTTATAGCTTACAAAGATGTTTTTTTCCTGTGATTATTACAACTACAAGTGCCGTGAGTTGACGGCAGACTAGCATACAATTTCACCACCCCTACTCTACCTGCAGACGCCGGCTAAAATGCGGCTTTGAGACAAAACATTTAGTAGAGAACGGGTGACAGCGCTCTATTTTTCAATCTCACCTTTTATGGGTATTGCTTTTCTCTTATGGGTAACACTTCTGCCAAATGAGCAAGATTATGGCAAAAACCATTACATTCGGTAAGAAGGCCCTCATTCTACCAGTGTTCTGCTACAAGCTGTTAATAAATAGTAGTACAATACGATAACGTTTCATATCAATGCTTTACTACAGACATGAATTATAGTTGAATACAGATATAAGTCAATAGGTTTTGCAAGAACAATCATAATTCCATCCAATTCCTTTCATAACGCATACAAAACAGTGAGTGTTACAAAAGTAATTGTCCAAACCTTTTGGTTTCAATAGGTAAATGAATCTAGATGGGGTAACATGATGAGATTTTAACATGGCATGAAGACACGTTAAATAACACTAAAATGAATTATTCAAACAGAGTGTATGCAGTAATTCAGACCTCGGACACCACAGCTTGCCTTCAACACGACCGAGAAATGTTGTACCCTGTTCACGTTTTCACATTTAAAAATAATGCCCTTGCTTTTATTTTTACGCCGGTATTCTATTATTTTAACCTATAAGTGCATTACAATTCAGTATAGTAAAGCTTGTAATAAATGTGTTCTCAGTGGAATGATTAATTTTAAAATTACAATTAGATTAGAAGTTACAATGTTAGTAACTTTGGAAACTTTCATTGTTGTCTAGAAAGATTTTCCAGATCTAAGTAGTTTGCGTTTACTTGCAACGAATGATACAGTAAACCTCAATATTAAGATGTAAAAACGCTTTTTTAAGAACACTAGCGTTTACCTGTCTCGAAATTCTGACCACGTTGTCTTTTTATATTGCAATGTTAAGAGAGGTAGTTAATCCACCGCGGACATTAGCAAGACGTTATGCCCCAGTTTCGGATAATTGCATTTGCACTTGTTATGCTAAACGAAGCGAATAGCCCAGTCATTTTAAGTAATAATAAACTTAGTGGTCGCTATGGTAGTGAATACTACCATAGACTCCTAACCAGGCCATAAATAAAATATCTGCTCTTAAAATGTAACAATGACACTCTCGTTGAAACTAAACATATCAAATAAATATAAGTTCCTAATTGTACTTTTAAAATAAAAAAGGGAAACTTTAATTAAGTTTATTGAGTTTACCATGAAGAATTTTCTACTGGAAAGTATTTATCGATCGGATGTCCGAAGTTTGATCATCGCGTGGTTTTATGTAAGTCCTCTGTGTTAAATTACCGTTACTCACCAAATGTAATTACTTACATCTTATATAGTTTTGTATAGATATAATCTAGAATGCTTTGGTAATTAATTATATAGAAAGTTAAGTTAAGAAAAGTTAAGGTTGTTTGTTGAAATGACGAGATCGGAAAAATATCGTGTATGATATTTTCTCTGTCATTGTTATTCTATTGACGCATTTGAAAACAAGACAATATAAAACAACATATGTATTATTATAGCAACAAGGAAGAAACTATTGGGTGTGCATTTTTAATTAAACCAACTAAATACATTATCAGATATCGACCTGCGCGGTTGATCTAAGTAAAAAAAAAATTATAACACAACAAACCATCACAATTTAAATGATAACATCCGCTTACTAATTAAGCAATAAGTTAATCTCAAAGTAACTGTACGTTTAGGACAAATTTCCACTGGATAATATGGCCGATGGAGCACGTCCCCGACGAGGTTACCCAGACCGAAGCAAGGCCGAGGACATGCGCCATCTTGATCGAAAATATAGCGGAATGGTACAAGACACGAAACAAGTCAATATCGGTAACTACATCAATCTATTCAGCAACGACCTTCATAGCTGGTTATTGAACAAGATAAGGCCTTGGAAATCATTTCTAAAATTCACATAATTTTATTAAAAATTATATTTTAATTGCACTAAACTCTTTTCTTGTAGATAAGCATTTATCAATACGTTCGATGCATTTCAATTGTAGGTACACCACGTATTGAGCGATCCGCTCTGTTGCTACGTAAATTGTAATCGTACAACTTTCTAAATAGAATGCATTTTTTAATTCAACTTTAATGAAGTGGAATTTGTTTACATTATATTCAATCTATTGTGTCACAAATTTAAATGTTTTATGTAGGGGATACAATTTACCAGTCATAGAAAAAGCAGAGATCGGAATAATACATTATTTTTGAACCTTAATTTTGTGCACATTCCATTTTGTTGGCTTGATATAGACAATTATGATAACATTTCCTTTTATATATGGAAAGGGGTCCATTGTTTAAAATTTGAAAGATAGCTTGTATATCTTTACAGTTGAGTAAGATGAGCCCACGACAGAACAGCATAAAACGGATGCTAACCTTGCTGTGTGCCGTAAGTTTACAATTCTTTTACGTATTGGTTCGAAATATTCACCATTGGTGGGTGGTGACATCGCCGAGAGGCACCAAACGAACATAATTCACAATGCCATCTGATAAATTGACTCTGGGGACCGCTTTCTTCGACTATCGATTGTCTTATGGTATGCCTAACAGCTGAGTTATGTACGATTATGATAAACTAACTTTTGCGCGCTACTTCGTGAATTTGAAATAGTTACTTTGGACTAACGCTTGCTTTAACTCACTACATTGTTGATAAAGGTGAGATAAAACTGCGATATCTCTAAAGATATTCATTGAAATCGAATTATGCAAAGGGCATTTTGTTTTAAATTAAATACTTGTGATCATAACTTATTTTTTTCGACATAGTGAGCTAACCTTAAACGATAGACAAAATTATGCTGTCACGGATCTTTACTGTCAAACATGTCTTTTGTAACTTTAACAGTCTACGCAGCTCACGCAGAGAAAGCTCTTAATATGAAAAAATCCCCAGATTTTGAAACCTTCTTCCTAGTTGCTCTGCTCCTTTTGTATTTAGTGTAATGATATAATAGCCTATTGACTTCCTCGATAAATAAGTAATAGATAGACACTGAACGAATTTTTCAAACCGGATCAATAGTTTCTGAGATTAGCGCGATAAAACAAACAAAGCTTTATAATATTAGAATAGATATAGGTACCCGTTTTAACAACTTTGTTCGTTAATCTCATCAATTTTGAGATTAAGCTCTGTTTATAATGGCCGGAAAAATGAGTGTTTATTCTTGAAAAAAAAAAACGAATCTAGATAAAAAATCAGTGTAGGTGCCAATTACAAAAAGTGAGCGTTTTAGATTTCTATGCTTACATCAATATTATAATTTATATTATTCCATTGTGTATAGAAACTATATAACTGAAAATGAACAGATGGTTTAAATTAGCAAAATACGTCAATAAGACAAATATACGATATACCTAAAATGTGCGTATAAAGAGTTAGTTTGATACACAGACATCCGAATATACAATTAGACTGGACGAGCCGCCAAGTTTATAGGCAGTCCCAGTGTCGCAATTTCTTTTCGGTTCTTACCTGTTAAAAGTTATTCTATTACATGTGTGGTATTGATTCATTGCGATGATAGCATGTTAGAATTGCACAGGATGGCATTTTAGAAAAAAAAAAGTAATTTCTTCTAATATTCGTGCGTCTTGACTCGTCTCACAGGCGTAAACTGGCAGCCAGTGTATGCTCGGTGAGCTTACATTTGTCGCACTTTAAACGCGGCTTGCCCCATCTCTTGTATTGGGAAATCTGTGGTTTGATATAATTATCGACTACTAAGATATGTAAGCTATAAATATCATGATTACTGCTTCATCATAACAAGCAAGTATCTGGTGACATTTTTTATATTTTTCTATTGGATCACGTACAACTCGCCGCAGGAGCCCCAAAGCGAGGGCAAAGTTATCACTAGACCGTGAACGCACAATTTTGCCCTTTGCGCACAGAACTTGCGGTTTCGTTTCTTAATTTTGTAAACACAATGCAATGTAAATTACTGAAAAAAGGTACACGGACTTCACAGTGTTTTTTGGCGTCAATTTCACTTTCTTTCGTTTATGTCAGCGTTGGATGGGCGTGACGAGTGCCCGCCGGGCAACTATCTTCACCGACAATGTTGATTGCATACTTTCCCTGTTTTTATGGGAATCTCATGGGGCGTCAAAGTTATAACAATTTTACAATATCGAGAAAGCCAAGGTGAAATTGACTTTTTTCAAGCACCCGACAACATTGACAAATAGGTGTCCAAAAGGACACCTATTTCGTGCAATGGTTAAAACTCAACTACTACACAAAGGGTTTGATCCTCGAAAAAAACATCTAAATAGAAATAAAATAGTCATCCCAATCATGAAATTGTTTATGCAAACGAAACTCAACATCAAAGAAACAATGAAGGTTTTCTAAAGACTTTCGAGAAACAAGCTTAAAGTAGCAAACGGGCGTTCTGTAATAATGGTACTACTTACCATTGTTTCACATCAATACTTGACGGTTTCAAATTATAATAACTCAATACTACAAAATCACGTGTTGAAATAAGACAAAAGATCATGAACAAAAGTGTCGGTCAAATAGTATTAGTCACTAACATGTATACCAATTTAGAGTAGAGCTGTAAAGTTAAATGATATTTCATTTTTTAATCAGCTCATTCGTCAAACTCAAACGTCCCCACCGAGGGGCACGAGCCTACCCGTACGCGGGTGTATAGGCCTTAGTCGTCCGGGCGCACCCAGTGCGGATTGGACGACTATTTTATTTTATTTTTATAATAATACGTTCAAAATATATTTTGATGTCCTAACCAGGGTACTGAGATATTAATTATATATTACAACAGTTATAAATCGAGACAATAGAAAATCTATTGTCAGTCGAGATGCCGTGAATAAATTCCGTTGTACAAGAGATTTTACGTTGCGTTTTTTTAGTATATGAGTACAAGTATCTTTCATATTTTGAATAGACATGAACATGTACTTTCTAACAATATAGCACATCAATAAATGTTATAACTTTCATCCTGTCATCAGATCATTATGCTAACTGCCTACGCGATTACTTAGTGTAAGCATCGAAATGAATCACTCTGTCAGTGCTTTTGACTACGTAATCACACCTAATCCCGACCTTAGTTGTTGAGTGGGTGTTCGCGAGTTGGTATTAGCATTGACATACATAGTGTTCAGCGATTGCAGTTATAAGTTCGCGCCATTTCGGATTCAAGAACAATTACATGTTACGAAAACTTGAAAATCTGTCTCATGTTACTCATGTATAAAGACGAAGATCAGCGCGATTAGTACTGAGACATCGAATAACAATGTTACATTGAAAATTTAACAACACAAATACAATTAAGCATTGTGTTTTATTAAAAAAAAATAGAATACCAACTATGTTTCTTGTCATTTATCTGGTATAAGTCATACGGATCATACGTTATGTGTTCCCAGAGGCGAGCTTCTAACATTCATAGGAGCCTAGAATCTTGATAATATGTATTACTATTTACTTTTGTACATTTAAGTTACTAGTATACTATCGGCTAATATAAGTTGGCATATTTTCAATGATACATACGCTTGTCTATAATATTGTGTTTTAATCCATTGTATGTTTTATCGGGCTCTAAGAACTCGCTATTCTTAAATAACAGCACACTTCGATCCCACCCACGTGGTGCAACCACTACCGCATTGTACTGTCAATAAAAATCCTTCACGGCACTGTGGGATGAGATGATAGTTATTCAAGGTGAAACTGCAGTTTGTTATGTACAAGTCTATAAATAGAAACAAAAAAAATATTCTTATTTCATTTACGTGGGACCCTACCACAGCACTTTGATTTTAGAATCGCTTTATTAAAAAATGCAATCGGACCGGATACTGCGCTGGTAATAAATGCTTGCTTGTCGCCAGTCTCGTTCGCCGTTTGACAATGCCCGTAGGTGAGGTTATCTTAGGGACCCAACATTAACAAATTTTGTATACTAAAACCTTCACACCATCACCATCTACCTATATATACGATATGGGAATATACAGGATACCTTTCAAAACCAATGTTTGAACAGCATTGTTGTCTGTAAGACGTGAAAAGATCGCGTCACATTACATAAGTCATATTTAAACCACAACAAAGAAAATTATCAACAATTTAAGAAGATTTTCACAAACCACCTATTATTATACCGGTAAGTAACTAAAATGAATAAAAACACTATCAGAGTGTCACACGGGCCAACAATAGCATTCGAAACCCACTAATTTGGCTATTGTATAAAACACAAGCGCTCTGCAAAGTGAAATTGGACAATGCACTTATGAAGAAAGTTTTGTGAACTCGTCATGTTACATGATTAAGCAAACAGGTTCTTATCATCATCGAGTGATAAAAAGTTGCAGCGCTTCCGAAATTACTTCCATCGACAGTTTTATTAATAGATTTCAATTCAATACAAAGACACCAAAATGAATTAATAATTTTTGGACTACAATTAGCATCGCAAATTTTTAATTAATAATATTAATTTATGGCAGTATACCTGCCATAAACTTTTGGTACCTATATGTCATTCAGGCTGGTGATTTGAAGGTTATACACAGTATAACAACAGTATTGACCTGTAATATTTATCACTGGTGTATTTACCAATAGGTAATAATAACCGTTAGGTTGGCTAAGTGATAAGACAAAAATTGGAGATACACATGCCCACCTCTCGACTGAGGCAGACAGGAGGAGGTGTACAAAATAGTTACTTTAATAGTTATCCTTTATTTAGGTACACGATTGTAACGTGATTAGTATTTAATTAATGAACAACAAGTTTGTCTTGCAAAATACTAAGGTAAAACTAAGTCGCCTGGATTTGAAACAATATATATATATAAACTATATATGACTTGACTTTGACTTTAACGTGATTAGTATTTAATTAATGAACAACAAGTTTGTCTTGCAAAATACTAAGGTAAAACTAAGTCGTCTGGATTACAAACAATATATATATATATATATATATATATATATATATATAAACTATATATGACTTCACTTTGACTTTAACGTGATTAGTATTTAATTAATGAACAAAAAGTTTGTCTTGCAAAATACTAAGGTAAAACGAAGATGCCTGGATTAGAGACAATATATAAAAAAAAGTGTTTACAACCATACATTTCGTTTACATTATATAAATTCCTTTAATAACGTCTCGTTATAAATTTCGTCTAATTGAATATGCAGTATTCAACTTATAGTTGGCAGCCGGTTAAAGACGAAGAAAGTGACACGGTGACCCGCTTCGAAGGAAGCGAGAGTAATATGATGACGTATGTGATTAACCACGCCTACGTCCTGGCAAGCCTACAAAACATTTTTTTAACATTATTACCGGTTCACGACACTCCAGTGTTGGCACCACAGTTTTTGGAATGGGTCTTTTGGAGAAGTTAAAAGGCTAGACGGAGCTTCAATAACCAACAGAACATAATCCGTACAAAAAATGCCTAAATAGTAATAGAGCGTTGAAAAAACGGATAATAGTTGTTAGCATGGCGAAAACATCACGTTTTGGTTATACTTCAAGACCATAATAAAGGGCTATTATTTAGCCTTTTTATGAGCTAAATCGTTTAAAGAAGAAGTTTACCTATAGGCAGCACTGACGATACTTCAATACTCATAACTGCGCTTAAGCTATCTATATTAAGGCTGCTTCATTACCGAGTCTATTCGAATACTCCAATTTGTAACGAACAATAATTAAATATTCTCAAGGGAGTAATAACTTTATTTGAGAGTCTAATGTAGCTGTTTTTAATGACTAAAATGCTAACAAGGCGATATTTTAATTCAACAAACTAAACCAGCTGACGATGGCTTTAATACTAATTCAATTTATTAATAACCAGCACTAACGAAATGTTTGAAAGTACTCCATTATTATTTAAAAGAGGCCAGACAAAGTGGGGATACATGAACCCGATAAAAAAGTACTCGTCTGTTGCAGAAATTTGCTATTTATTACGAGACTGCATAACACATAATGNTTGCCGTCAATTTAGCGGTTATTTAGGCGGCAGATATGACGAAACCAATTTAATACCGATCTACTTTCGCAATAAGAACTCACAATGTACAATTGTGTAAATGTGGTAATGACACTATTAGAGTCGATATTTTAAAATACTATATGGTAGCATCATAAAAAACTATAACTATAGTGTCATAACTAACTATAAAAAAATCTCAATAGTTGACGATTCAAAAGATTCTGTTAATGATTTTTCTGAATTAAGATACTTTCAGTGAAGCAAAAAGAATTTATTAAATGTCTGAGATTTGGGTAAGTAGTGTTTATAAAAACAGTTTCCACAAGATATGTTTATTCTTTCACACTTTACAAGTGAATCCATCAACAGCATGCTTACAATCAGTATTTATACCCTTTAATCGGAACTCAACGTTATAACTGTACTAAATAATCAACAAAATCATAATCATAAAGGTGGCGCCACTGCTCCACTTCCGGTTGAATAAATGTTATATTGAGACTTGCATTTTGATACAATTGTTACAAAACATTTAAATACAAGCATAAGCCATTTGACAACTTAGTTTAATATAATACAGTAATTTCATAAAAATATACAAGAAGTTGATACTAACCGGAAGCTCAATGACCAACTTGCATCTTTATCTACAAATCAAAGATGGCGACACTGTTAAATGTCATTATTAAACCATGTTTACGTACATACATAAGACAATTTATACGTTCAAGTATTTATGACAAACACTGGGCCTTTCTTGATAAATCAATTATGTCCTCGTGATTTTAAAGGGGACACTGTTAAAAATTACATTATTAGAACATGTTTAATTAAATACATTAGACAATTTATACTTTCTAATATTTTTGACTAACAGTAGGTAAGTAAGTTAATCAAAATTTGATCAGATATATTTTATCAAATCAGAGACAATTAAGTTATTCGTTTGTTTGGTTTCTTTGTAACATTACCACTGATGCACATTGACAATTAAAGTATTTTATTCATTATATTAGATCAATAAATTTATAATTAAACTAAAGTCATCGTAATATATTTACAATTAAATTAGCTGATTACGTCCACTTAGCTACACCTAAGTAAATGGTTGGAAGTTACTGCATTTAGTCTTACTTATCTTCACTTCTGCATTGAAAGTTGATACTTTAATGGCTTTTGTGTGTACTCATTAACATTTTCGTAATAATGATAAAAAAATATTTTAATACATAGTCAATTCAACGGCCTTACCAGTTGTCATGCTCAACTCAAGATTTTTTTGGTCACAATGGCGTTTACCAATGTAGACTGGGTTCAAAATAAATTTGATACTGAGCGTTATGAATATTTTCACATCTTAATACCTCAAACTATCGTTATGATTATCCACATAATGAATCCTTTATTTTTTCTTTTGAATTTTCACAACAGGCACATAAGTTTAACGTCAGTTGATAAATAAAACCGTGACGTCATAGTGTTTGTTATACCATACAAAATGTATGGATATAAGTCTATTTATAAAATTATTTATAAATTTTTCGATCTCTGAAAGATTTGTCAATGAACATCCCCTTTACACTGTATTTTTACGGGGCCTAAGATAACCTCATCAGCTAGTGGTGCAAGGTTCTAGTGATCTTAAGGAATACGTAGTTTAGCAGTGAACTGTGCTACTCAAATGGTGACAACTGTAATGTAAATGCCATTTCTTTATCTATCCTTTCGAGAATAGAGTCGCGAGTGTATGAGCAAGTAGCTAAAAGACTAAAAAACTCAACAAACCGACAACACATTTTTAAGACTAAGAGCCATCAGCGCTGGTCAATTGCCCGGTGAAACTGTAAAGGCCATACAGAAAAAAAAAAGAAAAAAAATTAGATACAATTGCAACACAACCTTTTGCCAACATCCATCATAATATGTAATAACACATATCACTATCTGTGAAACAATGTTCAAATGTCCAAATCGTGTGGTAGCCAACCCGAATAGAGATCAAACCGCGAGCACGCGCGTACGCAGCGTAACTACTTTCGCCGATTAAAATCCGACGTCGTCCGAGTTTTTATACGTGACAGACGTTTAACTTAAATCCATCAAGAAAGTGCGCCACCGTTCGTGCGTTATATTTATTATAAAAAATGGACCTTTGATTTGCAAGGTTACAACCATAACGTGCCCTACATATTAATGAATTTTACGATTTTACCAGTCTGTCAGTTCTGCTAAATTAACAGTGGAGGTTGTCAATTCAAAGCATCGAGCTGAATTTCACGTCCGCAAAAAGCACTTGGCAGCTAAGTCTAACTTGGCCTAGCCTAAGAAGTTCTTCTTCCTAGCAATAAAATATTATTAAATTTAATATAATTATGTTATGCATGCTGATAATGTATATGTTATGAAATGCGTAACTAAATTATGTAAAGATATCGAAAATGCACTTGAAAGACCATTAAAGAGTTTTAGTGAATAATTTTGTACATACCATTTCATTCAGGTACATTTCTTAATTAAAAATAAAACTTCAGAGTCAAAGAACCTCTTCCAGAAATGCCTAATAAGTAAAACCTAGATCAATGACCCTATAAGGGCGATTTACAACAGGGCCAGTTGACAAAAAGTAAAATAGTCTTAAAGCCGTTTATTTATTTAGATATTCCAATAAGGTCATAGCATCACATGTCCAACCGGACAAATTCCTAATACGACCACTGGTCAGGTCATTAAACCCCTTCGTTTTGTAGTCTGTATCGTGAACTATGGGTTCCGATAACGTCACTTTCTCTGTACAACGCTGGAAAAAACGATCGATAAATCTGTTAACGAGCAAATTGTAGCTAAAGGGGGATAACATTATAAGAGACCATAGGGGACTGTTAAATTGAATCAGCCTTCTTCGAGAGAAATCGAACCGGAAGATTGCAGACACAAGGCAGGTCGTTAAGGTAATTTTCATAAGGTTGACAGGATTATACAAAGCATGTGTGTCGTGCTTTGTTATTGAAATAAATACACCATGGCAATTTCAGCGATGTGATATGACATTCTCGAAATCAATTGAACCAACCATAAGACAATGGATTAGGTAATGCCCACATAACGTAGAGCGATAATATCAGACAAATTGGTATAATGTTGGTGGTCAGGCAGGTCGTGAACATTAATACACGCTCGTGTGCTCATAATTAAACTGCGTTTGTTATAGGAAACGTTATATAATTGGGCGAAAGTCGATATAAAGAATATTGGGCTAACAGATAATAGGATTAATGCACAATAATACAAAACAAAACGTTGCAAAATCAAAGGCTATGGAACAATAAGTGTAAATCCGCTATAGAAATGGTCATTCTTAGAACATATAATATTACGTAAATATTATGACTTTGCACAAAAGTGTCTATAAGCACACCAATTAATTTCGATTACATTTAGTAGGTTACCAAAGATATTTTCATGTAGACTTAAGCGTTTTACCTTTAGGATTACATAATGTAGTCTAGAATGACGTTTGCACAAAAGCAATCTGCTGTAATCTGTTGTATTTTTCTTTATATTATAGGGGCAAACGAGCTGACAGATCAGCTAAAGGAAAGTGAATACTGCCACCCATGGTTACTTGCAACACCTACGATTAAACAAGAGTACGCTTTTTTCTTGAAGGTCTGTAAGTCGTATCTGTCCGGAAGAATCGCATGCGGCAACTCATTCCACAATTATGTGGTGCGAGGCAAAAGGTTTCTGTCAAAACGCACTGTAATGCTCTGCCAACTGTCAAGGTGGTGGGGTTGGTAGAGTAGTCGCGTAGATCGATGGCGGAAAGAGGTGGCGGAATCGAACAGTTCTTCGGAGCGCTCCCCATGGTAAACGCGATAGAGAATGCATCTTTGTTATGCACTACATCTCTACGTGGTGCCAAGGAGTCAAGCCTATCTGATTCATAATGACAATTAACAACTCGAGTCGCTTTTCAATGAATTCGGTCTGGAGAGAAGCTGGTACTGGGAAGCCCCATATGACGCAATTCATGAAAGGCCGAACCTGCGTCTTACAAAGTCGCAGGCGGTGTGCCGGTGTGAAATGCTGTCTCAGTCTATTGAGCACGCCGAGCTTCTACGAAGCTCACTTAGTCTTACCCTCCAGATGGCCACGAAACTGGACTTCGCTCGATACGTCGATACCAAGAATTCCGATATTGGCTGCGGCAGTTAAAGGAGAGGAGCACTCCTATAATTTGTAGCATATCATTTATTTTCAAAAGGCCAAACGTAGGTGACAGCACACAGCTTTGCGGGACATCAGCATGAACAGACATAAGTTCAGAGCATTTGCCATCGACTACGACCTTTATGCTTCTGTCAGCAAAGAAGCTAGCGGACCCATTTGCATAATTGCTCGGGAAGCCCGTAGGAAGGCAGCTTCGAGAGTAACGCTTTATGCCAAACCCGGTCGAAGGCCTTCGCAATGTCCAAACTAAAAGGCAAGTTCACCCTTACCCTCGAGCGCCTGAACCCATTGGTGCATCAGGTATACTAAGAGATCACCAGCCGAACGAAGCGGAACTAATGTTCGCTAAGTAACTGGTGATCCTCGAGGTACCGGAGGAGTTAACTGTTAATCATGGATTAACTTATTTTCGAGAGTAGAGAGAATAAAGAAAAGAAATATATATCATACTAAGATGACGTATTAACTAGGTATAATATATTAAGAATTTTCAGCTTCATTTATTAAAATCGCGTGTTGCAAAAGGGTTGGTCCCGTCTAGGGAACGCAGTATACTGTTTTTATGGTATAACTTCCCTCCATAATATTGAGGTTAAAGGAGTGTCATATTCGTGACACATTAATGTGACCTGTATCTTTATAATTAAAAATTCAATAACGCCAATATCGAATATATGGAAACGTATAATACATATTTTTAATTGGTTATTTTATATAACTGACAGTTATCGAACATTTTAATTTGAGGCTGTCAGTATTTTTTTTTTGAACTGAAGGCAAACACGTATACGGTGCATCTATTGGTAAGTGACACCGCCAACCATGAACATTTGGATGACCAGAAATATGTTGCCGGCGCTTTAACCTAACCTCGAACCCTTTGTTTTTGCTATACTAACATCTTGAATTTTCAACTACGAATGCATTGCAAACACTGGGCTCTCCTGTCGAATTTAAAATACTTTATAATTATTATCGTTTAGGTCACTTTTGATCTTTATTCATTAGTTTCATACAAAATTTTCAAGCAACAATAATTATTGACAACAGTAAATCACTACCACCATTTATGATCATTTTAGTTTCAAGGTGAAGCTTAGATACTAGTTGTTACATTAATATCTATTGGATTACCGTGAATATACATCCATCCCATTTAATTACCATTAGAAACCGCTTCAACCAGGCACCATGACATACATAGCACTTGGCTCAACCCATGTCTAGCCATTGATCCTATACCACTTTATAAGGCGTTTCCTTCGTGTCAAGATCCAGCGTAACAAAAATAGAACTTTCTAGATCCGCGTCAGGTTTCTATTAACATGTATACAGCATTTAACTTTAAGTATCTATCGAGTAATGGATTCGTACGCCGTCAATAAGATATTATCAAGATAACAGATGATTTTAATACCTCGTTATCCTAATTTTCTATATCATGGTGAATTCATTACATTATTAATTTTATTTAAATTCTTTTTGATTCACAAAAGTATATATTGACTACTTAATTTTGAACAGGTCAGCATTTATACGCCATCTTATCCGAAGTTGATAAGAAACGAAGTAAACGAAAAAAAGAATGCTCGCCTAGAAAAAAATAGTTGTTTTATATTATACAAGTTTTTTGATTATTAAAATTAATTAAGATGACAGGATTAAAACCAAAATTTAAAATGCTAGTCTAGGGAGCGTTGGCAGAGCGATACCTAAAAGCCTTGTTCGTTATTCGGCATAATTAAGATTTTTCAGGTACCTACTCGAGATTATGTCTTTATTAAGACTAAACAATTTCACTAATTCGACGACCCATTTGGTGTAATGGTCGAGACGTCGACTACAACAAGGGTTCCGGGGCTACTACACAAACATTTGTGTGCATGAAAGACAGACATGCTGTTGTAATGGTCTGGGTGTTATTATGTATATATTTACAAAAAATGTATATAAGTATGTTTACCAGTGGTTTAGTACCCTAACTACAGCTTGTACGAGGCTTGATGGTGCTGAGTTTATCATATCAATTAAAATAAAAAATAGGATGATCATAATTCATAACATAATAATTACTTTTATATAAGACATGATTTTTTCTTATATGCAATACTTTCATAAATTCCAGAAATCAGATTTTAATTTAATTAAATCGGCACATTGTATAACATCTGATAAAACATCACCCATTGATAATGCGATTAGGATCACCGAAACATAGGCACTAGTTGCGAGTGAACTGCCGACGGGCTGATCAAATCACCCATCGACATTACGATTGACATGAAATCAAAGATCATCTGAGTAACAGATTCATTAGACGGCCAAAGATAGTGACCTCTGTAATGTGATCATCTGATCGATTTGATCGCGATAACGCCCGTGGCGAGTGGATTATGCAACAACAGTTATTCAATTTTATATTTGTTTGTTCATTGTCACATAGCACTTGGTAAGCAGTTGTAGAAAAATATTTTATTTGTTAAAGCATGATGAATCCGAATTGCTATTCACTGCGCTATATACTTTTTTTACTAACTGTGGACGGCAGACATCACAATATTTAAACGTCATTCAGTCATCTGTATATGTTAAAGGTTTCCCCAGGAATACGTATATTGGGCTTTAGGTAGTGGCTCATAGGAGCGTGATATTTATTCACGAATTGGAATTGAGTCGGTCACTTGGTTTGATGAGCATAACATGCGAGACCTAAAAGTAACTAAAATTTCATTTTAAGGTATACAAAGAACTATTTTAAGTATAGCAAATAATTTAATTTAGTGCAGGATTATGTGAAAAAAAACACATTTTATCAGCATCTAAACCAAATATAGAATCTATCACAATTTCATACAATTTGTGACATTTTGTTTGAATAACAGAGTGGACTAAAGATATTTTTAAATTATTCCTTCAAAACAATAGCTGATTTATGCTTATCATGTAAACTCGTCCTTAAGCAGATATTTGTATAACTAAACTGTACCCGTAACCTTTAAAAAAACCACTTTAAAATTCACAAAATATGTGAATAGTATGCTTGCATAACTGGAACTTTTTTAACTGGGATATGTGCATTGTACCACATTGTACCTAACGGTAAGCCTATTCACAAAGTAGGCATATTATATATGCGTACTTTGTGAATATACATACTAACACCTATTATGCGGGTAAGGTACAGACATCTTTAAACAAAATAACCGTGCGATATTTCTTTATTTGCAACTAACATACACAGGTCAATAACTTTTGCCGTAAAATAGATAATGATAACAAAATTGAAAAAACACAAAAAGAACAGCAATGAAATTGCATACTTCAAAATGTTTCGTCCTAATACAACTTGATGTTACAACGCAAGGTTTGAACTATTAAGTCTCGTTATACGCAAAACAGTATTATGAAAACCTATAGATTACATTCAATTGTTCTTGTCACGTTACTAAATCAACTGGCTCGCGTGGGTGAAACATTCCAATCACGGATACCACGTGGGTAAAGCCTTATTAAATACCGTTCACCTGTTCCGAAGAAATATTTGACAAGTCACGGCGATAAAAAAAAAACTCTTTCATGTTCTTTGAATTTAACATGTTCAAATTATGTAGAAAATAATAATTGAGTATATTTGTTTTTGTAATCAATATGACCTAAATGTATTTGAGCTGCCCAAGACCGGAATGGCTGGTGCCCTTTATAAGAATTGTACGATTAATTAGCACAATTCTTTTATTGTACCAATTAATATCTACATATGAATATCCAACTATACTATAATATGTACATTATAAATTATAATGTTATAAAATTTATTGATATTTTCAAAACGCCTTTTCCACAAAGGCCATAAAATTAATCGCTGGAAAAGGCCTTCCATAATGACTGTCCAAGAGAGGTTCCAATCCGTAACCAGCGCTGGTCGAATGTGTAAATGCGTTAATATATGAAAGTATGTAAGCACCTATTTAAGGGAATTTCATTATGTATCTATGGTACAGCTCACAAGAATAATGAAATAGATTCTGTTTGTGTCAACTGTCAATATAATATTGTTACACAAGGTTACCAGTATCAAACCAAAGGGTAGCCTTGGCTGCCTTTAGATGTAAGGTTTCAACACTAGCTCAGTAGTTAAGCCTAGTAAATGAGCTTTGCAAATTGCGGTCGTGTATGAACATAATCTTGTGTATCAAACGAAATATAACTTCAAATACAGTTAAGTATTAAATCGTAATGTAGTAAAAAACGGTTATTACAGTATAACCACAGACACTCCAATTTTATTTATATGTATAGAGTTAGTATAGATTAGTTAATACCAAACGAATGGCAGTTCGACATACAGAAATAGTTCTAATTATCGTTGCAAAACGGATAAAATATTTATACGAACACGCAATATGAATCACAAGTGAGCTTTCCTCTAAACTCATCTTGACTAATCAGGAATATGTTTAATATATATATATATATGTGAATTAAAAGTAAAACAATTATATTTTTTTCGAATTTATATTTAACATGCCGTTTTAGGGTTCCGTAGCCAATTGGCAAAAAACGGAACCCTTATGGATTCGTCATGTCTGTCCGTCTCTCTCCGAAACTATAAACACTACACTATTAAAACTTTGTAGGAATATGTATTCTGTGAACCGCTATTAGGTTTTGACAAGAAACTTGAAAAATAATTTATATATTTTGGGGTTCCCCATACATTGAACGGAAACACAAAAATTTTTTTTTCATTGTACCCCCTCGTGTGGGGTATCAATGTAAAGAGTTAATATCATTTGATTATAAATTGAATAATAGGCGCGAGAGACATTTCCAAAGTTGAAAAAAAATATATGATGTACATTACCATAAAATCTAACAACGAAATTTAGTTTGAACGATTTCTGGTGTGTAGTCTTTTTTATACGTTATAAACGGTGAATCACTATTTTTCATATTAAAGCTGTACTGTGGTGCCTAAGTAAATCAAAATGACTTTATTTTATGTTACTTGCTGCTGCGGAACCCTCCACGGGCGAGTCCGACTCGCGCTAAGTCATTTTTTTTTAAATATAGGTCTTGATGATTCTTAAGAAAATTTAGTTGAAGGATGACATAACTTTCATCTTTTTATTGGCACCTTATAACCTATAAGCGCCAACATTATAACAACCAACTTAGTGCAAGCTTAGCCCAACAGTCCAGTCCGCACAGCAAAAATCATAAAATACACCGACATTAAAATTAACACTACAGAGATCATTTATAAAATATTGACGCTATTACCAACAAACGTATTCTTTCATATAATGACGTAAATAACTGTATGAAAGTGTAATTTCGCGGTACGATTACACCGCAATCGATATAAAATGTAACAGGTAAGCTGACAAATTTGCGGTTAGAAAACGATACTTTAATATTATATTAGAAAGAAACGGTGAAACATTGAAAACCATGGCTTTGATTCATTTTCACTGGTGATATTAATATTAATATACTTTTTAAATTTTTATACAATATCTATATTTAAGTTTGTATCGTGATGAATAAACAATCTTCTATCTGTATCTATTAAAATTTCAAAACCAAATTGTAACAACATTAGAATGAAAAAACGTTTGTCCAACCAAACGGAAAGATTAGAAAAAACCTATCATAGACTCATGAAAAACACAAGGTGGTTACAAGATACGGCCAAAAAAATCTCCTTTTGCACCCATATTACAAACATTTTACCATAATCACTGATACAAATAATTCACGAAAACATTTTACTATAATCACTGATATACTACATTTAGGTAGACATTCAGTTTACTATTTCCTGTCAAAGTTGCAGGAAGCTCTCACTTCGATCAGTAAAAGCCATTATGGTAAGTTGCGCAAAATGCATTACGTTTTAATGGAAATTCTGTGATTCCCATAAAGTCGCTGTTACCGATGTAACACTAAATTAGTTGATGCAATCGAATCTGAAGGTAAAAAAAGTGATTGGACAAGATCAAATCAATGACGTAAGTGCAATAGATGATAATGAGGCTTGACTGCAATGAAATATATAAATATTTTAGTAAAAATGTTCTTAGGAGGTGAACAATGGAAATCAATTATTAAATATTTTCTTGAAATTCAAGTAATATTATATAATTTTACTTAAGTTTGATAGTTTGTTATAATGTATACTAAAATATGTATAAAATAATTACGGATATTTAGGTGATTGCAAATTGCATTTATAAAATAAATTAGGTATTTTATATTAGGCAGTATAAATTCATAAAGGGGCTTATTATAACTACGCCGGTACTTAAAATAAAAACGCCGGTTATAAATCCGCGAACATATTAAATCAAGGTTTATTATTATTAATATATCGTCGATATAAAGTGTAATGGACAATATTCTATTATTTAATAAACAGAAAAGCTTATCCACTATTTGGTTGATCTAAAAACAAACACCGTTCGTTTGGCACAATAATATGCAATAATTGTGTAATTTATTAGCTTACCACGTGCAAACTGGCTATGGTTTTCGGTAAACATTATCTATAGGGCTTACATCTCATAAACGCACCATATTTTTCGTTGTCTTCTTTAATAACATCACTCTTTTCATCGTCTTCAATATTTTTTGCACTAGTGTTTTTCATTGGAAATATTTTTTGTTTTATCTTTGAAATTGTCGCGGTCCTAGGGATAAGGTAGTCTACAGCGTACTGGCTGAAAAACTAAAACTTCAATGTACAAACTAGATATAGGTTACGCTACAGACACGCGATCGGTTTGTGTCTATAAAAACGTTGGTAGGCCCCATCCTTCTTTAATAAAAGAGCATGAAAATATTTGTTTAATACGTTGAAATACTTCATTCCCTTGGGAATCATCAAATTATACGGTATTTTTTTACATGAATTGAATAAGCGAAGTTAAATCATCTATTTATCGACAATTCCTAACATTTTGAAAAGCTTTCACGAAAGCTTAAATATTGTAGGAATGACTTGTAAACCCGACTTAATGGACTCGTAATTACTGAAATTAACCATTATTCTATTCTATTACACACAAAAGTTTCCAGGATCAATTTGTGTGCCGTTTGAATATATTTTTGCAGACATGAGCATGTTTATATATGTAAAAAGACCTTAACGTTTATTAAGGATATCCATTATTTTTGTTAAGTTCTCATAATACAATTCTGATAGTTTCGTAAGATATAGGTATGCATAATTATTAAATTTAATAGATAGATAGAATATTATTAACGATTGTTTGTTTTATGAAACCTTGTTACAACGATTCGAGATCCTACAAGAAATATTAGGTGATAAAGGTAGGTAGTTTATTCAAAATTATTAAACTTGACAACGACTTAACCTTTGGGTCAAATAGACTGTCTATTATCAATGTGAGTTGCATGCAGCAACCTGTCAAATGCCGTGTACATACAGCTCCAAATAACTGGGATTAATAGAGGGGGGAGGGGAGCGTTCACGCAACCACCAGCCTGCCCCTGGCACCGACAGCCAACTGCGCCTCGAACATGCTCCTTTAGGGCCATAAAAATATATTATCTGGCTTGTTAACCCTGTGTATTCCTAGCCTTTTTTGCTTGAGCATTCAAAGATGCAGAACCTGTATTTATTTTCTGATATTTATGATTATTTTAGGACAATACAGAATGATGCCCTATGTTCTATGTTAGTAGGGTTGGTTTCCGCACTTAGTCCGTGCAGTGGACCACTGTGCGGAATCCGAGGCTCTTACGGTAAAGGAACACATCGCGAGGAAGCCTGCGGACACTACGAACAATATCAAAGGCCAATTCGCACCGGGCCCACGTGTACATCTAAGGCCTAAACACCTAGTACGGGTAGGCTCGGACCCCTCGGTGGGGATATAATAATGACATATCATTGACATATTATGATTATTAAATAATTTATTATAAACTACAATCTAAGTGATTAATTATTTGAGCCAATATTACAGGTAATTCAAACGTTCTGCATTCCGCGTTCGTACAGGTGGAAGCGTGAGAGTAAATTAATATCATCAACGTTTTACTTTGCACAAATTAAATTGTGTCAGCTGCTTGCCCTACATCGCATTGTCTCGGCGTGGGATCAAGATACGTTTTATTGTTCATCGGTAAAGCAAATTGTTGGTAAAATAGAAATCGCGAACAATGTTTTGTAAATTTTTAACGTCCCTCTACCGACCACTTGCTAGCTAAAACAAGGATGGATAGGTAAGGTTTAAGCGTAGGTAATCTATGAAACCTAAAGAGACCGAGAGTTTAGGTCATATATATGAGTACCTCATCTCATTTCTTATTCTGTACGTAGTAGTGTGTGATACTGTGACTAAACAACTTTACGTTACAAGTAAGCAACTCCACTGAATTCCTTTTCTCAATAACTGAAGTATAGGCAACAGTAAAGATAAAAGATACAAAAAATATTTATTGCACATAAAAAAACATACAACACATCCAGTAGCAACAAAAACGAGTACAATGTAGGCGGCCTTATTGCTATGGTATCAATTTCTTCCAGGCACCTTTGAGTGAAAGAATAATGCGTACGATAAGCGTATATGCGTATATGTAAGCTAGTGCCAAACGAGTCAAATCTTTAATCTAAATGAATAATTATAATATAATAGTACATACACTAAGTACACATTACTACATAAGTAATATTATATAATAAAACAAATACATAAATCAATGGAAGATGAGATAATGCCGAGGATAATGCAAACTACAATAGAACTACATAAACAGAAAGACAGCGACAGAACCTACAGCTTATGAATACAAGTGAAGGAAACTTAAGATCACAACTAAATTAAAGGATTGTGGTCAACTCACGTTCGTGAAAGAATGGATTTATAATAACAATGTCTAGGATTAGAACCGGAAGTGGTTAGTTATAGAACTAAGGGTCGACACACCTGAAAATGCCTGATTTTGCTACATAGATACATGATAATTTTTTTGAATATAGTCTGAGAAACCATAGGGTTTCTCAGACTATATTCAAAAAAATGATCATGTATCTGATAGGTAGCAAACACACCGGAGGACAAGGAGTTGTTAAAAATGTTGGAAATGACCGGATGAATATCAAGGAGAGTAGCCACCTCTATCAACGAGCAGGGGACTTGCCGCCATCTCTTAAAACATAAGACTATAATCTTTATGATACGACGCCATTTTTGTACCAGAAAAGGCGAAGTAATATTAAAGCAATACTATTTAAAGAGATGGCTCCTTTATGTCCTATCAAACATAAAGCTTGCAAACATTTTACATAAAACGTGTATGGGATAGTAAGTAACAGAATATGCCGTCATAATTAAACTGAATGTCAATTAAAACCAGGAACATTAGCAGCACGTTTGCCGGTTCAGCGTAATCGAGACACAATCAGAAATCTTGCGTTTCACTTTGCTTTCCTGGCTTCATAAGAAAATATATTTGTATGCGCACATAAAAGGTGATAAGGCATCAACGCAAACGTCGTCGCTTGGTACAGGGAGCGTCGCCGATTGTTGTAACGCGATAATTCTACAGAAACTCGGTTGCCCCTATTGCCTGTGGATTATATAAATTAAAGATAGTCGGTAATATACTAGCAGTGGTTTATCTGCTTTCAATCCGGAGGTCTGAGATGTATCGTTATAAAAATCGAAAAATAATACTTAACAGCAAACTTCTACCAAAAAATATACATTTAAGTAGTTTCAAAGTAGATTTCCATAATTTACGCTTACTCGGAAGTTTCAATTTATTGCCCAACATTGGCTGCGGTTTTTATGTTACAAAGTGTTTTTATTTTGTTTGCAACCTTGCTTTGCGGTACGCTGTGCACAACGCTGACCGCTACTCAAGCGGGTGAAGCGTATACAAGCAATTTACCGAACCGTAACTAACAATGGTCCAGGGCTAGATAAGGCCATAAGCTGAGCCACAAAACACCTAATAGGCCGAACTGAGTTATAAACGCAAATGAGGCGCACATTATGCATGTTCAATGGTTGACAGTTCAGTAACTCTACTTGTACCTACTCGCCTTTTAAATTAACTGTTAGCATTAAATCGCACGCAATATACGCAGTAACCACTTTACATTGAATACCAATTACCTTAAACAGCCCATGGGTAGGCTATCGTCGAGGAAATGTTTGTTAACGCCATGTCCACCAATTACCACTCACACACACAATGACATGTTAAAATAAATTATCTGCATTTCATGAAATTTTCTAATTTATTAGGCACCATGATAGGCTGCAGGGGGCTGTTTCTGCTACACTGGGAAATGGCAATATTTTACAATAAGCTTCAAAAGATTTATAGATTTATAAGTTTTTTATATGACTGCGGAAGGGGAGTTATGTTTTCAAGTTGTGCAGCCTAAACCGATTGACAACTTGTAATATATGAGGTGTCATTAGATTTGATTTCATAGCGCGAGTGTCACTGGGTACATAAAAAAAACAAAAATGCGATTTAAACCGCAATTTAGTAGATAAAAAAAAACCTTAACCATGGAGTAGGGAATAGTATAGGTCTTTGAAAAATAGTATGAGTGTGTGAAAACCATTCTTCGATACAACCATTTGTTTACGAAATATTAAGCTTAATGTTTAGTGATAATTTTTATAAATTAGAAAACACAGTGCTCTGAGCTGTCTGAACTTATACCTATAGTAAACTAAAACCTGCAATAAAAACACATTATTAAAAAATTAACAAAACCCACTGTAAAAATAACTACTAAAAATGGAAAATCAAGCTCTACCATATAGTGCAAACATTTTATACCTTTCATGATTTCAATTTCATATCATATATGCAAATAAGCAGTGCATACCCTGTTCGTCCAGACAACCTGGAATATTACCAACATATGAATTGATTCCCACCTATTCACCCATTTTCCTTGACAAATTTGAAACCATCAGTAATCTGCTGTCATCAACAGCACTCAAATTGACAATAACGTAAATTATTTATTGTTTTTGCAATAAGTGTCACTCACTTTGCATACCCTACTCATAATCTCTGTGTATACCTCTGGAGACAACTCTTCAATACCTTTTCAAGGCATGACTATATAAGTGTACCTAAATAGTAAGCTAGTATATGTAGTGAAATTATTGAAATAAATATTGTTGTCATTTCTTTATCTCCCGCCTGCAATACAAAGTTTATAAATAATGTTTGCACTAATTGCACTATATGGTAGAGCTCATTTTTCCATTTTCAGTTGGTATTTTTAGCAATAAGGTTTTTGAATAATTATGAATTCTTGAAATTTGTATAAAAAGAATAAATGTCTTGCACTGCTTTCCTTGTCTAATTCTTTATTTTTACTAAAATTGGTATTGTACAAATAATAATAAAATTTATCTATATTTATATACATATACATAGACATTGTCCTGTTAAATAGGAGTGTTTTGCACTTCTGTGTTTTGGGATGAGGGCACTGTAGCTAATGAAATTACCGGGTATTAGCGAGCTAGCAACTGTCATCTAGGGTGACAGGTGTTGACAGAAACAATAATGACTACCAAGTTATTGATATCCTTCAGCTATGCTTCACTCATGTTCAGAGCATACCACTTAGCACCAGGCGCTTTTGCTATCTGATCAATGTTTAGCCAAAAACTAAAACCAACATCTAAGATTTCATAGCTTATTGATTCTCACGCTTAATGAACAGATAAAAATAGATATATTACTGGTCAATGAAATACCCAAGTAAATAATACCAATGGTAGTAAAATGCCTCACATAGAGGATTCCAAATTATCCTCCTAATGATATGAGAGCTATAAATTAATTTGTAATAATATTCAGATTGTTGACAGCTTGTTCAGTGTTTTAATGTCTGTGCAAAGCTTTAGTCCTCAATGTGGAAAAGTATTATTTTTTGAGAGAAAATAGGTAAGATCATATAATTTGCTTTTAAAAGTTATTAAGGCTGCAGAAACAAGACAAAAATTAAGATTGATTTAAAAGTTAATAGAAAGCCTGAAAGCATTTTGTTCATTCATTACATTTGATTTTCCTTGTATCTTGCATAGATAGCAGGCAATTAAATGAAACCGATATCTTTATTACTACATGTTAATGATTACATTTTGCTTAGCACAAAAAACAAATATTCAATTCTTGTACAAATTATACTGTAAAATTATCTAAAACACTCACCACATTGTTATAATTGAAGTTTGCAGTTCCAGGCGCAAAGTACTCTTCATTTATCTTGTCCCCCATTGTAAGTCCAATACATTCACTATTATTCCATTATTAATCAAGTATACACAACCATAAATTAATTACACTTACATTTCATGTAAATGTAACAATGATTCTATTAAAATCAGCAAAATACGACCGTTGAGAGCGTCCTAATAAGCATTGTTTGGATTCATTTATCAAATATTTCCAATCACATTATCACTATGTGTAAAACACTCATAATTAACTGGTAAATAAGAGAATATAAACAGACTAAGGAATAAAATATTAAATTCAAAAATTTAAGACATTAATTTTCATTTGACAATCACCTTGACATACATTATGACTTGTGTCAATGAAGCCATTTTCTACCACAGATAATACATATAAATATTTTTTGTTACATTCAATCAAGAAGTTTAAGAGGTTTAGGATAACCTCAGAATAAAAACTAAACTATGAGTTATTATTCTGTGAAGTAACTGCAACTTTCTTGCATTCAAGTCAACTTTTAATTCAAGGATTAGGTTTTGTTAAATGTATGTAAATAAGCTGTCTTGTTTCTCCACATCATCGTTTAACATATACATACACAGAGTGTAAGTAAACGATTCTAAATATTTTAATTCAATTGAGAAAAGGCTGGATCCAACTAGAAAGGATATCTCTTCAGATATATAATTATGTAAGTGATATAATTATGTAGGTAACATTCAAAATAAACTGGTTGGATCTTTCTATTGCTCACTTGTGAACCAATTTCTCGAGGGAAAGAGGACATAATTACACCACGTTCTATGGGAGTGCAAATAAGGTAGCGTGTGGAGACCTTTTAGATAATGTAAGAGTTTTTGAGACTGGCTTGGTATGCCACCGCAACTTGTCTGGTGACTCTGTGAAAGCCACCACCGGCTAACAGCGATAAGTCATTCCGAAAAAAAAACCACCGCAGTCTTATCTTCAAACGAACCTTCTGGCAGCTCCGTACTTTCGTGCCACCGTGGTACAGGATTTCGGGGCGACTTCAACGACAAGAGCGTCAAGGAGGTCATAAAAGAAGACAGGAGAACCTACAAGAGGTTCAGAAGGAGACACAGGGAGACCCCGACAGACAAAGAAAGACCTAGCCGTACAAAGGGTGGGTAGGTAAGGAACCCGAAGAAAGGAGGCGGTCCAAGAAGGTGCCAAGTGATATAATCGACCTGGACTTGAGTCTTTAGTCAGACCATAAGGGGGGTGCGATTTGTTCACTTGTGTGTTGTGTACTTTCGAGAGTTTCAAGTCAAATGGGATTTAATGACTGTTCCAAAATATATAACACGTAGGTACGGGTATGTGTTCGTTAAGAAGATACATAGAAATAGGTCTGAAATAACACTTTTTTCACGACTTATCTTAAAGTGAAATCAATATGGAATACCGGTGTGTTGACATTATTCTTTAACGAGAATGGTTATCTATCCATTGGACGAAAGTACCGAGACTTTTTAAACTATTTAACAGTAAGCGACTGAAATGCACCATCCATCGTAGTAATTTTATACAAAGGGGAAACTATTCTATTGCATTATTTTAAATCGGTTATACATATTTTTTTATTCTTTCCATATTGTTTCATGTTCATTTGAATTACCTGAAGTTGGCGATATAGAGGCGAAAACGAGATAAATAATGACTAGGCATTACAGCTAAAGACTTTGGCGTACTCAAAGGGAAGACTCGTAAAAAAACGTGCAGCCAGTTAAGCCAGTGCTACCAAACAATCGATAACTTGTCCGTCGATAGTAAATAGTTTAATTAAAATTAAGAATACGAATCAGTTTGACCGTCTTTTACAGCAAAATGGATTGATGAATATACGAGATTTCAAAGTTTTTTTTATTGATGAAAGCCAAA
Source organism: Leucinodes orbonalis (assembly GCA_019425675.1). Classification (NCBI taxonomy): domain Eukaryota; kingdom Metazoa; phylum Arthropoda; class Insecta; order Lepidoptera; family Crambidae; genus Leucinodes; species Leucinodes orbonalis. Next base: position 89,715 of record PQWD01011850.1, read on the forward strand.
TAATGCCTATTTATTCTTGCTTTGAAAACCTCTAAATTGTACATATAGATTTACACAGACGCAGGAAGGTCATTCCACTGCCTTTGAGTTTGACCACGGGGTCCCATCGCCTTATATTGTCCGTGAGCTTCCTACGAACATTCGATAGATGGCGTTACTTGTCTCAGTTTATCTTGCTTACACTATAAGATGCAATATTAACAAATAATCATTATTAGATTATATAAACATATAAGGAATGTGAATTATATAAACATGTAAGGAATGTAAGGTATATAAATAACTATCGCTAGTCCACTACCATAAACGCACCATACTAATATAATATTAAAAATTGTCAACCAAGCATAACCTAGGCCTCCCGACAACATCTCAGAGGGTGAGGGGAGCTGAAAAACAGCGATGCTCGGGACCAGCGGTAGCTTCATTTGACATTCAGAAGTGTTCTGTAAGGACCTAAACTGAATAAACACTTTTCATTTTGTTCTCGTTGCAAACTCAGCTGAGCTCCTTCCCTTTGTCTCAATTGTTTTTTATAATTTAGAAAAATGATTTGTTAAATTTTTGAACAGAGACACTAAATATATTCTTCTTATTCTTCTTCTAGTCCACTATTGATTTATTTACCAATATATCGATATTTTATTTATTATTCTTTTCACAGACTATCGATAGTGGGTTAAGTTGGTCATCTATCGTGCGACAACACTAATGTCAGTAACGCCAGACGTTTGTTAATGTCAAGTCATGTCAAGTGTCAACCAACTGAACCAACCACTAAAACTCTGAGTTTGTTACCGCTTTGTAAACATATTGAAGTCGTGCTCCTTTTTAATTTGTGTAAATATTTTGTAAAAGGTTTGATATTCGACACATTTTTTTATTTGTTTTTATTGACCGTACAATAATAAATAATATACATAAAACGTAGTGTTCTATACTCTTTGAAACATTTGTTCGGTCTCTCTCATGCATGAGCCATGACAATGAATAAATCATTCCAAGTTCTTTATCAAATATAGCGATAAGATACTTAATTAGGATTTGATAAATGCATACAAATAAATGCAGACTTTTGAAAGTCGATTCCGAAATGAAAATATTTGATTTAGATATATGTAATCTAAATCAAAATATATTTAAAGTCAAATATTTTCATTTCAGAATTGACTGTTTATATGTTTATTACTGTGTATATGTGTATATTTATTTATTGACTATGATTTATTCATTTTAGCTTCATTAGTATGCATAACATAGAATCTGATAGTGAAGATGAATTACCACCAGGCTGGGAAGAAAAATCTACTGAAGATGGAAATGTCTATTTTGTGAAGTTAGTGTTCCAACAATTTAAGTATTTTTTTTTATCTTAGAGTGACTGCATTACTGACACCTACTTACTAGGAAAAAAAATATTTGTGTTTATTTCTAATGATAATTCATATTAAAAATGTATTTATAAACTTACAGTTCTTGTACAAATAAAATCCAATGGATTCATCCTAGGACAGGATGTAAGAAAGTGATTCCTAAAGATTTGCCATTTGGATGGATGAAATCTGAAGATGAAACTGGAAAAATCCTATATACTAATAAAGAAACTGGTGACAAAACATATACAGATCCAAGGCTTGCGTTTGCTAAGGAAGAAAAGAAACATGTACATGACTTTCGTCAGCGATTTGATGCTTCTTCTACAGCTTTCCAGGTCTTTATAATTTATAGATCTTAATATTATAAATCCAATATATACTAATAACAGTAAATACAATTTTATTAAAAACCGCTAATAGAAGAGGCTTAAGTGGTCGTACATAGCATGGGTGTCAACTCACAACACACAATACATGAATCTAGTGTCTACACATGTGCAATGTTTGAGCGGATAATATTCACTAGGCTATGCTTTCTCCATTGATTCTGTAGGCAGATCACCAGAGCCTCATTCATTATCCACAGGATGCATTGAGGTTGACTGGGGTCTCAAATAATGGATTTGGTTTTAACGTATAGAGTGCACTGCAGAAAATGCACTAAAATGAAA